>PVKM010002791.1:0-62030 GCA_004027735.1 Carollia perspicillata
AGGTTCAGGTCTAGGCCAACACATTGGGTTAAGTCTAGATTTAGGTGTAGGTGTAGTGAGAAGGTTAGAGCTATTGTTAGTGTTGATTTCAGGGCTAGGGTTAGTGCTAGCATTAGGGCTAAGCCTCTGGCTAGGTGTGGGGCAGGTTGTACAGCTAGCGGTAAGTTTAGGCTCATGGTTAGGGTTAGGGCAAGGACTACTACTAGGCATATAGTTCGTTTTGGTTTAGGGTACGGTTTAGGGCTAGCGTTACGGATGGTGTTAATGTTAGGTATTGGTATAGGGTTGGTGTTAGTGTTAGGACTATGGGTAGGGCTCATGCTTCGGTTAGGTTTACCGGTAGGGTTAAGGTTAAGAATTGTGCTAGGGTACAAGTTTTAAGGTTAGCGAATGTGTTAGGTTTAGGAGTAGGATTATAGCTAGGGCTAAATGTTGTGTTAGGGTTTGATTTTGGGTTGGGCTTAGAGTGAGGTTTAGGATTAGGTCTAGAGCTAGATCTTGGGTTAGTGTTAGGACTATGTTAGGGTTAAGGTTAGGGCTATGGTTATGGTTAGGGCCAGGGATAGGACTATGGCTAGAGCTAGGGCTTGGTTTAAGGTTAGGGTTTGTGTTCAGGCTGAAGTTAGGGCTAGTGTTAAGTTTAAGTTTATGGTTAAGTCTAGGGATAGGGTTTGTGCAAGGGTTGAAGTTACTGCTAGGGGTATGTTTACAGTTAGGATTTGATTTTGGGCTAGATATAGATTCAGAGATAGGGTCAGAATTATCTGTGATAGAGCTAAGGTTAGGGCTGTGGCTAAGGCTAGATTTAGGGCTATGGTCAGGTCTAGGTTTAGGGTGAAGTCAAGGATAATGGCTAAGGTTAAGACTAGCGTTAGGATTAGTGTTAGAGCGAGAGATAGAGCTTGTGGTAGAGCCTGGTTTAGGGCTAGTTTTATGGTTAAGGTTATGGCTAGGGCTATGGTTAATTCATGTCTAGGGATGAGTTTAGGTTTAGGGTTATGGTTAGGGTTAGAGGCAAGGTTAGGGCTAGGATTAGGGTTAGGGTTAGGTTTAGATTTAGGTTTAGGTTTAGGGTGAGGGTGAGGTCCAAAGTTAGGGGTCGTGCTTAGTGTTGGTTTCTGTTTAGAGTTCAGGTTAGTTCTAGGTCGAAGGTTAGGTTTAGGACTAGATTTAGGTTTAAGGTTAGGGTTAGCATTAAGGTTAGGACTAGGGCTAAGGCAATGGCTAGGTTGTGGGTTAAGTTTAGAGTTAGTGTTAGGCTTTGGGCAAGAACTAGGGTTGTGCCTAAGGCTTGGATTAGGTTCAGTGTTATGCTTAGCTTTAGGGCTCATGTTAGAGCTAATGTTACACTTAGGTTTAGGGTTAGGTGTAGGGCTAGGCTTACTGCTGCGTTTAACGTTAATGTTAGGGCTAGCATTACATTTAGTGTTTGAGTTAAGGGTGGCATTAGGGTTGGGTTTATTGTTAGTTTGAGTTCAAGGGTTATGTTCAGAGGAAGGCTTAGGGCTAGTGCTAGGCCTAGGGTTATGCCTAAGGCTTGAACTAAGGCTAGTGTTTAGGGCTAGGTGTAGGGCTCTCTCTAGGTATATGGCTTGCGTTAGGGCTAGGGTCAACAAGGATTAGTGTTAGGGATAGGGTTAGGAAGAGAGGTAGAAGTAGTGACAGGTTTAGTGTTAGGGACAGTGCTATTATTAGGGGTATGGTTAGAGTTGGGCTTAAGTTTATGGATAGAGATAAGATTAGGTTTAGGGCAAAGGCGAGAATTAGAGCTATGCTTAAGGCTAGGTGTGGGTTAGGGGTAAGAGCTATCGTAGAGCTAAAGCTATATCCAGGCCTAGGGCTAGATTTAGGTTTAGGGTTAAGGTTAGGGTCAGCATTGTTGTTAGGGCTAGTGTTGAGGTTAAGGTTAAGTTTAGGGTTTGGGCTAGGTTTGGGTTAGTGTAAGATTTAGGATCAGTGTTAGGGTTAGTGCTAGTGTTCAGTTCATGGTTAGGTTTAGGGAAAGGGCTAATATTAGGTTTAGTGTTAGCGTTAGGCTTAGGGTTTGGGTTCGAGTTAGAGTAAGGTTAAGGATTGGATTAGGGATAGTGCTAGAGTTAGAGTTAGGTTTGGGCTGGGCACAATTTTAAGGGTAGGCTTAGTGTTAGAGGTAGGGCTATGGTGAGGATGATGTTTATGTTTAGGCCTAGGGCTACAGTTATGGTTAGGGCTAGGATTAGAGCTAGGGTTTGTGTAAGGGCTAGGTTTCAGCCTCAGACCAGGTTTATGGCTACTGTTAATGTTAGGGTTTCAGTTAGGTTCAGGGCTAGTCCAAGACGTTGTTTTACATCTAGATTTTGTGCTAGGGCCAGTGAGTGTGTTAGAGCTATGGTTAGTGTTAATTTCAGGGCTAGGGTTAGGGCTAGGGTTAGAGCTAAGCCTCAGCATAGGTCAGGGCCTAGGTCTACGGGTAGCGGTACGGTTAGGCTCATGGTAAGGGTTAGGGGAAGGACTAGGACTAGGCGTAGAGCTAGGTTTTGGTTTAGGTTTTGGTTATGGCTAGCATTACGGTTGGAGTTAGTGTTAGGTCTTGGTATAGGGTTAGTGTTAGGGTTAGGACTATAGGTAAGCTAGGTCTTGGTTTAGGTTTATGAGTGGGGTTAGGGTTAAGAATTGTGCTAGGGCAAGTGTTAAGGTTAGCAAATTTGTTAGGTTTAGGGCTAGGATTACAGCTAGGGCTAAATCCTGTGTTAGGTCTAGGTTTAGGGTTGGGCTTAGGGTAAGGCTTAGGATTAGTTCTACAGCTAGATCTTGGGTTAGCGTTAGGTCTATGTTAGGGTTTAGGTTAGAGCTATGGTTATGATTAGGGCCAGGGCTAGGGCTATGACTAGGGCTAGGGATTGGTGTAAGTTTAGGGTTTGTGTTCGGGCTAAGGTTAGGGCTAGTGTTAAGTTTAGGATTATGGTTATGGCTAGGGATAGAGTTTATGCAAGGTTTGAAGTGACTGCTAGGGCTATGGTTCCAGTTAAGATTCAGTTTTGGGCTAGCATTAGGGTTAGGGATATGGTCAGATTTAGTTCAAGGTATTGGGATAGAGCTAGGGGTAGTGCTATGGCTAAGGCTGGGTGTAGGGCTATGGTTAGGGCTAGGATTAGGGTGAAGTCAAGGATAATGGCTAGGGTTAAGGCTAGCGTTAGGGTTAATGTTAGTGCAAGAGATTTGGCTTGTGGTAAAGCCATGTCTAGGTCTATTTATGAGGTTAATGTAATGGCTAGGGCTATGGTTAATTCCTCTCTAGGTTTGAGTTTAAGTTTAGGGTCATGGTTTAGGTTAGACGCATGGTTAGGTCTAGGGTTAGTTTTAGGGTCAGGTTTAGGTTAAGGTTTAGGGTTAGGGTGAGGTCCAATGTTAGGGGTAGTGCTTAGGTTTGGTTTTTGTTTAGAGTTCGGGTTAGGGCTAGGTTTAAGGTTAGGTTTAGGACTAGATTTAGGTTAAAGTTACGGTTAGCATTAGAGTTAGGTTTAGGGCTAAGGTGATGGCTAGGTTTAGGGTTAAGGTTAGAGTTAGTTTTAGGCTTTGGGCAAGAACTAGGGATGTGCCTAAGGCTTGGATTATGTTCATGGTTAGGCTTAAGTTTAGGGCTCATGGTAGAGCTAATGTTAAATTTAGGTTTAGGGTTAGATGTTGGGCTAAGTTTATGGCTGAGTTTAGGGTTAATGCTAGGGCTAACTCTAGGTTTAGGTTTCGGTTCAGGGCTAGGGTTAGGGTTGGGTTTAGGGTTAGTTTTATTTCAAGGGTTAGGTTTAGCAGAAGGCTTAGGGCTAGTGCTAGGGCTAGGGTTAGGACTAGGGCTTGAACTAAGGCTAGTGATTAGGGCTAGGGGTACGGCTTTATCCAGGACTATGGCTTGGGTTAGGGGTAGGGCTCAACAGGATTAGGGTTAAGGATAAGGTTAGAACGAGGGGTAGAAGTAGTGCCAGGTTTAGCGTGAGGGCCAGTGCTAGTATTAGGGGTATCATTAGAAGAGAGTTAGATGTAGGGAAACGGATAAGGTTAGGTTTAGGGAGAAGAGAAGAATTAGGGCTACATGTAAGTCTAGGGTTAGGTTTGGGTTAAGAGCTAGTTTTAGAGGTAAGGCTATATCTAGGGCTAGAGTTAGGTTTAGGGTTAGGGTTAGGATTAGGGCTAGTTCTAGTACTAAGATTAATGCTATGGTTAGGAATAGTGTTAGTGTTAGCGCTAGGGCTAGGGCTACGGCTACTGCTAGATCTATTGTTTTTGCTAGGACTAGCGTTACGGTTCAGGTTTTGGTTCATGCTAGGTTTAGTTTTAGGTTTAGATTTAGAAAAAGGGTTTGTTCAAGTGTTAGGGACATCATTAATATTACTGCTATGACTAGGGTTAATGCTATGGCTAGAGATAGGGCTTTGGATTTGGCTAGTTATAGGGCTAGTGCTAGGGCTGGCATTAGAGTTAGGGCTTGGTTTAGGGCTACGGGTACAAGTAGGGCTAGTTTTAGGGTTAGTTTTATGTTTAGGTTTATGGCTTGGTGATGGTTAGGAATAGGATTATGTTTAGGTTTACTGCTAGAGCTAAGACTAGGGGTAGGTTAGCGTTAATGTTAGTTTTAAAGCTAGACCTTTTGCTAGAGATGGTGCTAGTGTTAGGGTTAGCATTATGTTTACTGTTAGGGTTATGGCTAGAATTAGTACTAGGTCTAGGGCAAGGGTGAAGTGAAGTATTGCGGCTAGGGTTAAGGCTAGGTTTAGGGCTATGTTTAGAGCTACAGGTAGATATACAGCTAGGGGGAGGTTAAGAGTTACTGTTAGGAATAAAGCTATGTATAGGATTAGGGCTGAAGTTGAGATTAGGGTTAGAGTTCGCTTTAGGGTTTGGTCTAGTTCTAGGCATAGGGTTAGTGTAATGACTGTGGTTTAGGGTTAGGTTTAGCGTTATGTCTATATTTATGGTTACGGCCAGTGGTAGAACTATGAATAGGGCTAGGGCTAGGTTTATGGTTCACGTCAGTGATAGGGCTATGTATAGACTTACCATAGAGTTTAGGTTAGGTTTAGGGTGAGGTTTAGGGTAAGGATTCGTTCAAGGGTTAGGGATAGACCTAGAGTTAGCGCTATGGCTATGGCTACAGGGATTGTTATGATTAGGGCTAGCTTTAGGGCTAGGACTAGGTGTAGGACTAAGGATAGGAATAGGGCTAGGTTTAGTGTTAGAGTTAGTGTTAGGTTTAGGGTTAGCGTTAGGGTTACAGTTCGTGTTAGGATTAGGGCTATGTTGGGCTAGGGTTAGGGTTATGTTTAGGGTTAGGGTTAGCGCTAGGGCAGGTGTTATGGTTAAGATTAGTGTTAGGGCTAGAGATATGCCTAGGGTTTGTGTTAGTGTTTGGGCTAGGGTTAAGATTAGGGCTAGTGTTAGGGCTACGGTGAGGGCAAGTATTAAGCCTAGGGTTAATGCTAGGGTTAGTGTTATGTATAGGACTAGTGTTAGAGCTGGGGCTAGAGCTATGGCTAGCGATAGGTTTTGTTTTCAGTTAGGGTTAGGGCTAGGGTTAGGTTTCAGGCTAGCATTGTGTTTAGGGTTAAGCTTAGGGTTAGAGTTAGGGCTATAGTTAGGATTAGGTTTAGGTTTATGTTAAGGATGGCCTAGGGTTAGGTTTTTGGGTAAAATTATGGTTAGGGTTAGGGTTATGGCTATGGTGAGTGTTAGTGCTATGGGGTATGGTTAGGGTTAGGGTTAGTGCTAGGGATATTGTTCGGGTTAGAGTTAGTGTTAGGGTTAAGAGTATGGTTAGTGTTAATGTAGGACCAGGGTAAGTGTAGCATTAAGGTTATGGTTTTGGTTCGGGCTAGGGTCACGGTTTGGATAAGGTTTAGTGTAAGTGTTAGGTGAAGGGTTAGGGTTAGGGATAGGGGTAGGGCTAGGTCTTCTACAAGGCAAAGGATTAGGGGTAAGTTTAACTTTAGTGTTAGGGTGGGCTATGTGTATTTTTAGGGTTTGAGTTAGGATTATGGCTACGGTTAGGTTTAGGTTTACATTTGAGGTTAGGTTTCAGCTTAGGCTTAGCGTAAGGGTGAGGGCTCAGGATAGGGATAGTGCTTGGTGTGGTAGTGGGGCTATTGTTAGGGTTACGGCTATGGTTCGGTAAGGTTACATTTAGGGAAAGGGCCATGGTTAGGTATAGGATTAGTGCTAGGGTTATGTTTTGGATTAAGGTTAGAGTTACGGTTACTGTTTGCATTAGGAATCGTGGTAGAGTTATTGTTAAGTTCGGTCTAGGGACACATTTAGGGGTAGGCTTAGTGTTAGGGTTAGGGCTCTGGTGAGGATGAGGTTTATGGTTAGGCCTAGGGCTAGGGTTGTGTTTAGATTTAGGATTAAGGCTAGGGTTTGATGTAGGGCTAGGTATAAGCCTGTGGCCAGATTTATGGCTACTGTTAATTTTAAGATTTGGGTTAGGTTCAGGGTTAGGCCAAGTCGTTGGGTTACTTCTAGATTTAGGGCTAGGGCTAGTGACAGGGTTAGAATTGTGGTTAGTGTTAATTTCAGGAATAGGGTTAGGGCTAGTCTTAGGACTAAGCCACGGGGTATGTCAGGTTCTAGGTGTATGTCTAGCGGTAAGGTTAGGCTCATGGTTAGGTTAGGGCAATGACTAGGACTAGGCATAGAGCTAGGTTTTGGTTTAGGGTTAGGTTTAGGGCTAGCGTAATGGTTGGAGTTTGAGTTAGGTCTTGGTATAGGGTTAGTGTTAGGGTTAGCACTATGGGTAGGTCTGGTGCTTGGGTTAGGTTTACGGGTAGGGTTAGGGTTAAGAATTGCGCTAAGACAATTTTTTAGGTTAGCAAATGTGTTAGGTTTATGGCTAGGATTACAGCTAGTACTAAATCTTGTGTTAGGGCTAGGTTTAGGGTTTGGGTTAGGGTGAGGGTTAGTATTAGGTCTACAGCTAGGTCTTGGGTTAGTGTTACGACTATGTTAGGGTGATGGTTAGGGCTATGATTATGGTTAGGATCAGGGATAGGGCTATGGATAGGGCTAGGGATTGGGTTAAGATTAGGGTTTGTGTTAGGGCTAAGTTTTGGGCTAGTTTTAAGTTTAGGATTATGGGTAGGCCTAGGGATAGAATTTGTGCTAGGGTTGAACTGAATGCTTGGGCTATGGATACACTTAGGATTTGGTTTTGGGCTAGAATTAGGGTTAGGGATAGGGTAAGAATTAGTTCAAGGAATTGGGATAGAGCTAGGGTTAGGGCTATGGCTAAGGCTAGGTGTAGGGCTATGTTTAAGGCTAGGGTTAGGGTGAAGTCAAGGATAATGGCTAGGGTTAAGGCTAGCATTAGGGTTAGTGTTAGGATGAGAGATAAACCTTCTGGTAGAGCCAGGTTGAGGGCTATTTTTATGGTTAAGGTAATGGCTAGGGCCATGGTTAATTCCTGTCTAGGCTTGAGTTTAGGTTTACGGTTATGGTTAGGGTTATATGCAATTTAGGGCTAGGGTTAGTGTTAGGGTTAGGGTTAGGGTTAGTGTTAGGTATAGGTTTAGGGTTAGAGTGAGGTCCAACATTAGGTGTAATTATTAGGGTTGGTTTATGTTTAGAGTTAGGGTTAGGGCTAGGTTGAAGGTTAGGTTTAGGACTCGATTTAAGTTTAAGGTTAGGTTTAGCATTAGGGTTAGGCCTAGTTCTAAGGCGATGGCCAGAGTTAGGGTTAAGTTTACAGTTAGTATTAGGCTTTGGGCAAGGGCTAGGGCTGTGCCTAAGTCTTGGGTTAAGTTCAGGATTAGGCTTAGGTTTAGGGCTCATGTTAGAGCTAATGTTAGATTTAGTTTTAGGGTTAGGTGTAGGGCTAGGTTTACGGCTGAGTTTAGGGTTAATGCTAGGGCTAGCATTAGGTTTAGAGTTTGGGTCAGGGCTAGTAACAGGGTAGGGTTTAGGGTTAGTTTTAGTTCAATGGTTCGGTTTAGCGGAAAACTTAGGGCTAGTACTAGGGCTAGGTTTAGGACTAGGGCTTGAACTAAAGCTAATGTTTAGGGCTAAGTTTAGGGCTTGATCTAGGGATATGGCTTGGGTTAGGTCTAGGGCTCAACAAGGATTAGATTTAGGGATAGGGTCAGGACGAGTAGAAATATTGCTAGGTTTAGGGTTAGGGGCAGTGCTAGTATTAGGGGTATGGTTAGGTTAGGGCTAGATTTAGGGTTAGGGATAAAGTTAGGTTTAGGGCAAAGGCATGAATTAGGGCTACGCTTAAGGCTAGGGTTAGGCTTTGGAAAGAGCTAGTCTTAGAGCTAAGGCTACATCCAGGACTAGGACTTGGTTTATATTTAGGGTTACGTTAATGTTAGCGCTAGGGCTAGAACTAGGGCTAAGGCTAGGGTTATGTTTAGGGCTAGGTCTAGGACTAGGGATTGGGCGAGGGTAAGCATTAGGGCTAGGGTAAAAGCTAGCAGGAGGGTTAGGTTTGGGACTAGTGTTAACGCTAGGGCTACATCTAGGCCTGGAGCTAGAATAATGGTTATTGTTAGGGTTAGGGCTATGGATAGCATTATGTCTAGTGTTGAGCTTTGGGTTAGGGTTAGGTCCAGGGCTAGGTCTACAGATAAGGCTAGTGTTAGGTTTAGGGTTTGGTTAGGGTTATGGCTAGGACTAATGCTAAGTTGAACGCTAGGGTTAGGATTAGTGTTAGTGTTAGTGCTAGTGCTGGGGCTAGTGCTAGGTTTAGTGTTTTCCTAGGGCTAGGGTTATGGGTCATGCTTGGTTCATGCTAGGATTAGTTTTCAGTTTAGATTTAGGGAAAGGGTTTGATCAAGGGTGAGGGATAGCAGTAGTGTTAGGGCTATGGCTAGAGATAGGACTTTCGCATTGGCTAGGTATAGGGATAGTGCTAGGGCTGGGATGAGGGTTAGGGCTTGGTTTAGGGCTACAGCTACCAGTAAGGCTAGTTTTAGGGTTAGTTTTATGTTTAGGTTTATGGCTTGGTGAGGGTTAGGAATAGGGTTACATTTAGGTTTAGGTCTAGGGCTAAGGCTAGGTGTAGGTTAGCATTAATCTTAGTTTTAAAGCTAGACCTTGGGCTAGAGATGATGCTAGGGTTAAAGTTAGAGTTATGTTTACTGTTAGGATTATGGCTAGAATTAGTACTAGGTCTAGGCAAGGGCTAAGTGAAGTATTGCGGCTAGGGTTAAGGCTAGGTTTAAGGCTATGTTTAGAGCTACGTGTAGATGTACAGATGGACTCGGTTAAGGGTTACTGTTAGGAATAAAGCTACATATAGGTTTAGGGCTGAAGTTGAAATTAGGGTTAGAGTTTGCTTTAGGGTTTGGTCTAGTTCTCGGTATAGGGTTAGTGTAAGGACTGTGGGTTAAGGTTAGGGTTAATTTTATGTCTATGTTTATTGTTACGGACAGTGGTAGAACTATGAATAGGGCTAGGGCTAGGTTTATGGTTTGCATTAGTGATAGGGCTATGTATAAGCTTACCGTAGAGTTGAGGTTAGGTTTAGGGTGAGGTTTAGGGTAAGGACTAGTTCAAGGTTTAGGGATAGACCCAGAGGTAGCACTATGGTTATGGCTACAGGGATCGTTATGATTAGGACCAGCTTTAGGGCTAGGACTTGGGGTAGGACTAGCTCTAGGAATAGGGCTAGTATTAGGTTTTGTGTTAGTGTTAGGTTTAGGGCTAGGGTTAGGGTTACAGTTCGTGTTAGGATTAGGGCTAGGGTAGGGGTAGGGGTAGGTTTAGGGTTAGGGTTAGGTTTATGACTAGAGTTTGGGTTAGTGCTAGGCTAGGTGTTATGTTTAAGATTAGTGTTAGGGCTAGAGATAGGCCTAGGGTTTGTGTTAGTGTTCGGGCTAGGGTTAGGATTAGAGCTAGTGTTAGGGCTACGGCAAGGGCAAGTATTAGGCCTAGGGTTAATGCTAGGGTTAGTGTTAAGTATAGGAGTAGTGGTAGTGCTAGGGCTACAGCTAAGGCTAGGTTTAGAGATTTAGTTAGAATTAGGGCTAGGGTTAGGGTTAGGGCTAGCATTGTGTTTATGGTTAAGCTTAGGGTTAGTTTAAGGCTATAGTTAGGATTAGGTTTAGGTTTAGGTTAAGGATGGTTTAGGGTTAGGTTTTGGGGTAAAGTTAGGGTTAGGGTTAGGTTTATGGCTATGGTGAGTGTTTGTACTATGGGGTATGGTTAGGGTTAGGGTTAGTGTAGGGATATTGTTAGGGTTAGGTTAGTGTTAGGGTTAAGTCTGCGGTTGGGTTTAATGTAGGGCCAGGGTAAGTGTAGCCTTAGGGTTATGGTTTTTGTTCGGGCTAGGGTTACGGTTAGCGTTAGGTTTAGTGTAAGGGTTAGATGAAGGGTTAGGGTTAGGGCTAGAGTAGGGCTAGGTCTTCAACAAGGCAAAGGATAATGGATAGGTTTAACTTTAGGGTTAGGGCCAGTGCTATGTGTATTTTTAGGGTTTGAGTTAGGGTTAGGGCTAAGGTTAGGTTTAGGTGTATGGTTGAGGTTAGTTTTCGACCTAGGCTTAGCGTTATGGTGAGGGCTCAGGATAGAGATAAGGCTTGGTGTGGCAGTAGGGCTAGTGTTAGGGCTAGAGTCGGGCTAGTGCTGGGGCTTACCCTAGATATAGACTTAGTGCTAGGGCTAGCATTAGGGTTAGGGCTTGGGTTAGGGCTAATGCTAGGACTAGGGCTATGTTTAGGGTTATGGTTATGGTTAGGGTTAGGGTTAGGGCCAGCATTTTTGTTAGGGCTAGCTTTGTGGTTAGGGTTAAGTTTAGGGTTTGGGCTAGGTTTGGGATGTGGTTAGGTATAGGATCAGTGTTAGGGTTAGGACTATGGTTCGGTTTAGGGTTACGTTTAGGGAAAGTGCCATGGTTAGGTTTAGGATTAATGCTAGGGTTAGGTTTTGTTTTAGGGTTATAGTTACGGTTATGGGTTGCATTAGGGATAGTGGTAGAGTTAGAGTTAAGTTCGGCCTAGGGACACCTTTAGGGTTAGGCTTAGTGTTAGGGTTAGGGCTCTGGTGAGGATGAGGTTTATGTTTAGGCCTGGGGCTAGGGTTGCGGTTAGATTTAGAACTAGGGCTAGGGTTTTTCTTAGGGCTAGGTATAAGCCTATGGCCAGGTTTATGGCTACTGTTAATGTTAATTTTGGGGTAGGTTCAGGGTTAGGTGAAGTCATTGGGTTACTTCCAGATTTAGGGCTAGGGCTAGTGATAGTGTTAGAATTATGGTTAGTGTTATTTTCAGGACTAGGGTTAAGGTAGGTTTAGGACTAAGCCTTGGGGTACGTCAGGGCCTAGGTGTACAGCTAGTGGTAAAGTAAGGCTCATGGTTATGGTTAGGGCAATGACTAGGACTAGGCGTAGAGCTAGGTTTTGGTTTAGGGTTAGGTTTAGGGCAAGGTTGGAGTCGAGTTAGGTCCTGGTATAAGGTTAGTGTTAGGGTTAGGACTATGGGTAGGGCTAGTGCTTGGGTTATGTTTATGGGTAGGGTTAGGGTTAAGAATTGTGCTAAGGCAAGTTTTTAGTTTAGCGAATGTGTTAGGTTTAGGGCTAGGATTACAGCTAAGACTAAATCTTGTTTTAGGTCTAGGTTTAGGGTTAGGGTTAGGGTTAGGGTTTGGATAGGGTTATGGCTAGGATTAGTGCTAAGTTTAATGCTAGGGTTAGGGTTAGTGTTAGTGTTAGCCCTAGGGCTGGGGCTAGTGCTAGGTTTAGTGTTTTTCTAGGGTAGGGTTATGGGTCGGGCTTGGTTCATGTTAGGATTAGTTTTCAGTTTAGATTTAGGGAAAGGGTTTGATCAAGGGTGAGGGATAGCAGTAGTGTTAGGGCTATGGCTAGAGATAGGGTTTTGGCATTGGCTAGGTATGGTGATAGTGCTACAGCTGTGATTAGGTTTAGGGCTTGGGTTAGGGCTACGGCTATGAGTAGGGCTAGGTTTAGGGTTAGTTTTATGTTTAAGTTTATAGCTTGTTGAGGGTTAGGAATAGGGTTAGGTTTAGGTTTAGGGCTAGGGCTAAGGCTAGGAGTTGGTTAACGTTAATGTTAGTTTTAAAGCTAGACCTTGGGCTAGAGATGGTGCTAGTGTTAGGGTTAGCGTTATGTTTACTGTTAGGATTATGGCTAGGATTAGTACTAGGTCTAGGGCAAGGACGAAGTGAAGGATTGCGGCTAGGGTTAAGGCTAGGTTTAGGCCTATGTTTAGAGCTACGTGTAGATGTACAGATGGACTAGGTTAAGCGTTACTGTTAGGAATAAAGCTACGTATAGGTTTAGGGCTGAAGTTGAAATTAGGGTTAGAGTTTGCTTTAGGGTTTGGTCTAGTTCTCGGTATAGGGTTAGTGTAAGGACTGTGCGTTAGGGTTAGGGTTAGGGTTATGTCTATGTTTATGGTTTATGGCCAGTGGTAGACTTAAGAATAGTGCTAGGGCTAGGTTTATGATTCGTATTAGTGATACGGCTATGTATAGGCTTATGGTAGAGTTGAGGTTAGGGTTAGGGTGAGGTTTAGGGTAAGGATTCGTTCAAGGGTTAGGGATAGACCTAGAGTTAGCGCTATGGCTATGGCTACAGGGCTGGTTATGATTAGGGCTAGCTTTAGGGCTAGGACTAGGGGTAGGAGTAGTGCTAGGATAAGGGCTCAGTTTATGGTGAGAGGTAGTGTTAGGTTTAGGGCTAGGCTTAGGGTTACAGTTTGTGTAAGTGTTAGGGCTACGGTAGGGCTAGGGTTAGAGTTAGGGTTAAGGTTATGTTTAGGGTTAGGATTAGGTTTATGGCTGGAGTTAGGGTTAGAGCTAGGGTCTGTGTAATGGTTAAGATTAGTGTTAGGGCTAGAGATAGGACTAGGTTTTGTGTTAGTGTTCCGACTAGGGTTAGGTTTATGGTAAGGATTATTTGAAGGGTTAGGAATAGACGCACAGTTAGTGCTATGGCTATGGCTACATTGAGGGTTATGATTAGGGCTAGGTTTAGGGCTATGTCTAGGATTAGGACTAGCGCTAGGTATAGGGTTATAGTTAGTGTTAGGTTTACGGCTAGGGTTAGGGTTATGGTTCGTGTTAGCGCTTTGGTTAAGTTTAGGGTTAGGGTTAGGGTTATGGCTAGAGTTAGGGTTAGTGCTAGGGTAGGTGTTGTGGTTAAAATTAGTGTTAGGGCTAGAGATAGGCCTAGGGTTTGTGTTAGTGTTTGGGCTAGGGTTGGGATTAGGGCTAGTGTTAGGGCTACAGCAAGGGCAAGTATTAGGCCTAGGGTTAATGCTAGTGTTAGTGTTATGTATAGGACTAGTGGTAGAGCTAGGGCTAGGGCTAGGTTTAGGGTTTGAGTTAGGGTTAGGGCTAGGGTTAGGGTTAGGGCTAGCATTGAGTTTAGGGTTAAGCTTATGGTTAGAGTTAGGTCTATAGTTGGGATTAGGTTTAGGTTTAGGTTAAGTATGGCCTGGGGATAGGTTTTGGGGTAAAGTTAGGTTTAGGGTAAGGGTTACGGCTATGGTGAGTGTTAGTGCTATGGGGTATGGTTAGGGTTAGGGTTAGTGCTAGGGATGTGGTTATTGTTAGAGTTAGTGTTAGGGTTAAATCTACAGTTAGTGTTAATGTAGGGCCAATGTAAGTGTAGTGTTAGGGTTATGGTTTGGTTTGGGCTAGGGTCACGGTTACTGTTAAGTTTAGTGTAAGGGATAGATGAAGGGTTAATGTTAGGGCTAGGGGTAGGGCTCAATCTAGGGATATGGCTTGGGTTAGGTCTAGGGCTCAACAAGGATTAGGTTTAGGGATAGGGTTAGGACGAGGGGTAGAAGTAGTGCCAGATTTAAGGTAGGGGCAGTGCTAGTATTAGGGGTATGGTTAAGTTAGGGCTAGGTTTAGGGTTAGGGATCATGTTAGGTTTAGGGCAAAGGCAAGAATTAGGGCTACGCTTAAGGCCAGGGTTAGGTTTTGGGTAAAAGCTAGTCTTAGAGATAAGGCTACATTCAGGACTAGGGCTAGGGTTAGGTTTAGGGTTACCTTAGTGTTAGGGCTAGGGCTAGAACTAGGGCTAAGGCTAGAGTTACGTTTAGGGCTAGGTCTAGGTCTAGGGATTGGGCAAGGGTAAGCATTAGGGCTAGGGTAAAAGCTAGCTGTAGGGTTAGGTTTGAGGCTAGTGTTTACCCTAGGGCTACATCTAGGCCTGGAGCTAGGATTATGGTTAGTGTTAGGTTTAGGGCTACAGATAGCATTATGTCTAGTGTTGAGCTTTGGGTTAGGGTTAAGTCCAGGGCTGGGTCTACAGATCAGGCTAGTGTTAGGTTTAGGGTGAGGATTAAAGTTAGGGTTAGGGTTAGGGTTAGGGTTAGGGTTAGGGTTAGGGTTAGGTTTAGGGTTATGGCTAGGGGTAGTACTAAGCTTAATGCTAGGGTTAGGATTAGTGTTAGTGTTAGCCCTAGGGCTGGGTGTAGTGCTAGGTTTAGTGTTTTTCTAGGGCTAGGGTTATGGTTCTGGCTTGGTTGGTGCTAGGATTAGTTTTCAGTTTAGATTTAGGAAAAGGATTTGATCAAGGGTGAGGTATAGCGGTAGTGTTAGGGTTATGACTAGAGATAATGCTTTGGCATTGGCTAGGTATAGGATAGTGCTAGGGCTGGGATGAGGGTTAGGGCTTGGGTTAGGGCTACGGTTATGAGTAGGGCTAGGTTTAGGGTTAGTTTTATTAATAGATTTATAGCTTGTTGAGGGTTAGGAATAGGGTTACATTTAGGTTTACTGCTAAGGCTAAGGCTAGGGGTAGGTTGGCGTTAATGTTAGTTTTAAAGCTAGACCTTGGGCTAGAGATGATGCTAGGGTTAGGGTTAGCGTTATGTTTACTGTTAGGATTATGGCTAGGCTTAGTACTAGGTCTAAGGCAAGTTCTAGGTGAAGGATTGCGGCTAGGGTTAAGTCTAGGTTTAGGGCTATGTTTAGAGCTTCGGATAGATGTACAGTAGGGCTAGGTTAAAGGTTACTATTAGTAATAAAATACATATAGGTTTAGGGGTAGAGTTGAGAGTAGGGCTAGGGTTCGCTTTAGGATTTGGTTTAATTCTAGTTATAGGGTTTGTGTTAGGACTGTGGGTTAGGGTTAGGGTTAGGGATATTTCTATGGTTGGTTATGGCCAGTGGTAGAGCTATGAAAAGGGCTAGGGCTAGGTTTATGGTTAGCGTTAGTGATAGGGCTATGTATAGGCTTACGGTAGAGTTGAGGTTAGGGTTAGTGTGAGGTTTAGGGTAAGGATTAGTTCACGGGTTATGGATAGACCTAGAGTTAGCACTATGGCTATGGCTACAGGGATAGTTATGATTAGGGTTAGGTTTAAGGGTAGGACTAGGCATAGGACTAGTACTAGGAATATGGTTAGGTTAAGGGTTAGAGTTAGTGTTAGGTTTAGGGCTAAGGTTAAGTTTACAGTCGTTTTAGGCCTAGGGCTAGGGTAGTGCTATGGTTAGGGGTAGGGTTAGTGTTATGCCTAGAGTTAGGATTAGCGCTATTGTAGTTGTTATGGTTAAGATTAGTGTTAGGGCTAGAGATGGGCCTAGATTTGTGTTAGTGTTCGGGCTAGGGTTTGGATTAGGGCTAGTTTTAGGCTATGACCAGGGCAAGTATTAGGCCTAGGGTTAATGCTAGGGTTAGTGTTATGTATAGTACTATTGGTAGAGCTAGGGCTAGAGCTAGGGCTGGGCCTTGGTTTAGGGTTTGAGTTAGGATTAGGGCTAGGGTTAGGGATAGGTCTAGCGTTGAGTTTAGGGTTAAGTTTATGGTTAGAGTTAGGGCTATAGTTAGGATTAGGTTTAGCTTTAGGGTTAAGGATGGCCTAGGGTTGGGTTTTGGGGTAAATTTGGGGTTAGGGTTAGGGTTACGGCTATGGTTAGTGTTACTGCTATGGAGTACTTTAGGATTATAATTAGTGCTAGGGATATGGTTAGGGTTAGAGTTAGTGTTAGGGGTAAGTCTACGGTTAGTGTTAACGTAGGGCCAGAGTATGTGTAGCATTAGGTTTATGGTTTCGGTTTAGGCTAGTGTTATGGGTAGAGTTAGGTTTAGGGTAAGGGTTAGATGAATGGTTAGGGTAAGGGCTAGGTGTAGGGCTAGGTCTATGACAATGCAAAGTATTAGGGATAGGTTTAAGTTTAGGGTTAGTGCCAGGGCTATGTGTATTTTTAGTTTTTGAGTTAGTGTTATGGCTACGGTTAGGTTTAGGACTACGGTTGAGGATATGTTTAAGCTTACGCTTAGTGTTAGTGTGAGGGCTAAGGATAAGGATAGGGCTTGTTTTGGCAGTAGGGCTAGTGTTAGGGCTACGTTTGGCCTCGTGCTGGGGCTTTCCCTAGGTATAGACTTAGTGCTAGTTCCAGCATTAGGGTTAGGGCTTGGGTTTGGGCTAATACTAGGAGTAGGGCTAGGTTTAGGGTTAGGGTTAGGGTTAGGGTTAGGTTTAGGGTTATGGTCAGCATTATAGTTAATGCTAGCATTGAGGTTAATGTTAAGTTTAGGGTTTGGGCTAGGTTTGTGTTAGTGTTAGGTTTAGGATCAGTGTTAGGTTTAGGGCTAGGGTTCAGTTTAGGCTTAGGTTTAGCAAAAGGGCTATGGTTAGGTTTAGGGTTAGTGTTAGGGTTAGGGTTTGGTTTAGGATTAGAGTTACGGTTACGGTTTGGATTACAGATAGTGCTACAGTTAGAGTTAGGTTCCGGCTAGGGACACGTTTAGGTGTATGCTTAATGTTAAGTTTAGGGCTCTGGTGAGGATGAGGTTTATGGTTAGGCCTAGGGCTAGGTTATGGTTAGGGTTAGGATTAGGGCTACTGTTTGTCTTAGGTCTAGGTTTAAGCCTCGGGCCATGTTTCTGCCTACTGTTAATGTTAGGGTTTGGGTTAGGTTCAGGGCTAGGCCAAGGCATTGAGTTAAGTCTAGATTTAGGGCTAGGGCTAGTGATAGGGTTAGAGGTATGGTTAGTATGAATTTCAGGGCTAGCGTTAGGGCTATATTTAGGGCTAAGTCACGGGGTACCTCAGGGCTTAGGTGTATGGCTAGCGATAAGGTTAGGCTCATGGTTAGGGTTACAGCAAGTACTAGGACTAGGCATAGAGCTAGGTTTTGGTTTTGGTTTAGGTTTAGGGCTGGCCTTACGGATGGAGTTAGTGTTAGGTCTTGGAATAGAATTAGTGTTAGGGTTAGGACTATGGGTAGGGTTAGGGCTTAGGTTAGTTTTATGGGTAGAGTTAGGGTTAAGAATTGTGCTAGAGCAATGTTTAAGGTTAGCAAATGTGTTGGTTTAGGGCTAGGATTACAGCTGGTGCTTAATCTTGTGTTGGGGCTAGGTTTAGTTTGGGGTTAGGGTGAGGGTTAGGATTAGGTCTACAGCTAGGTCTTGGATTAGTGTTCGGACTATATGAGGGTTAAATTTAGGGCTATGGTTATGGTCAGGGCCAGGGCTAGGACTCTGGCTAGGGCTAGGGGTTGGTTTAAGTTTAGGGTTTGTGTTATGGCTAAGGTTAGGGCTAATGTTAAGGTTAGGGTTATGGGTTGGGCTAGGTATAGAGTTTGTGCACGGGTTGAAGTTACTGCTAGGGCTATGGGTACACTTATTATTCAGTTTTTGGCTAGAATTAGGTTTAGGCATTGGGATAGAATTGGTTCAAGGGATTGGGATATAGCTAGGGTTAGAGCTATGGATAAGGCTAGGTGTAGAGCTATGCTTAGGGTGAGGGTTAGAGGTAGGCCTAAGGTGAAGTCAAGGAAGGGTTAAGAAGGTGAAGGCTACGGTTAAGGCTAGCGTTAGGGTTAGTGTTAGGGCTAGAGATTGGGCTTAGGGTAGAGTCATATCTAGGGCAATTTTTATGGTTAAGATTATGACTAAGGCTATGGTTAATTCATGTCAGTGGTTAAGTTTAGATTTAGGGTTATAGTTATGGGTAGAGACAAGGTTAGGGCTAGGGTTAGGGTTACATTTAGGTTTAGGTTTAGGGTTAGGGTGAGGTTCACCTTTAGGGGTAGTTCTTAATGTTGGTTTATGTCTAGAGTTTGGGTTAGGGCTAGGTTTAAGGTTTGGGTTAGCATTAGGGTTAGGTCTAGGGCTAAGGCTGTGGCCAGAATTAGGGTTAGTTTTAGAGTAAGTGTTAGGCTTTGGGCAAGGGCTACGGCTGTGTCTAAGGCTTGGTTTAGGTTCAGGGTTAGGCTTAGGTTTAGGGCTCATGTTAGAGCTAATGTTTGATTTAGGTTTAGGATTAGGTGTAGGGCTAGGTTTAGTGGAAGGCTTAGGTTTAGTTCTAGGGCTAGGGTTAGGACTAGGGCTTGAACTAAGGCTAGTGTTTAGGTCAAGGTGTAGGGCTAGATCCAGGACTATGGCTCGGTTTAGGGATATGGCTCAACTAGGATTAGGGTTAAGGATAGGGTAGGACGAAGCATAGAAGTAGTGCCAGGTTTAGGGTTAGGGGCAGGACTAGTACTAGGGTTATGGTTATGGTAGGGCTAGGTTTAGGGTTATGTATAAGGTTAGGTTTTGGGCGCAGGTCAGAGTTAGGGCTAAGCTTAAGGTTAGGGTTAGGTTTGGGTTAAAAGCTAGTGTTGCAGCTGAGGCTATATCCAGGGCTACGGCTAGGTTTAGGTTCAGGATTATGGTAGTGTTAGGGCTAGGGCTAGAACTAGGGCTAAGGCTTGAGTTACGTTTAGGGCTAGGGCTAGGGCTAGGGTTTTGGCGAGGGTAAGTATTAGGGTAGGGTTAAAGCTAGCGGTAGTGTTAGGTTTGGGGCTAGAGTTAAGGCTAGGTCTACATCTAGGACTGGAGCTAGGATTATGGTTTGTGTTAGGGTTAGGGCTACGGATAGCATTAGGTTGAGGATTTATGTAATGGCTAGGGTTAGGTTTCTGTTTATGGTTAGGTCCAGGGCAAGGTCTACGGCTCAGGCTATTGTTATATTTAGGGTTAATGTTAGTGTTAGTGCTAGGGATAGTGCTAGGTTTAGTGTTTGTTTTTAGGGTTAGAGTTATGGTTCAGGTTTTGGTGCATGCTAGGTTTAGTTATAGGGTAAGATTTAGGGGAAGGGTTTGTTCAAGTGTCAGGGATAGCGGTAGTGTTAGGGCTATGACTATTGTTAGGGCTAGGTCTAGAGATAGGTCTTCTGCAATGGCTACATATAGGGCTAGTGCTAGGGTTGGAATTAGGGTTTGGGCTTAGTTAGGGTTGTGGCTACAAGTTAGCTAGGTTTAGGGTTACTTTTATGTTTGTTTTTTGCTTGGATAGGGTTAGGAATACGGTTAGTTTTAGGTTTAGGGATAGGGCTAATGCTAGGGGTAGGTTAGCATTAATGTTAGTTTTAAAGCTAGACCTTGGGCTAGAGATGGTGCTAGGGTTATGGTTAGTGTTATGTTTACTGTTAGGATTATTTCTAGGGTTAGTGCTAGGGCTAGGGCAAGGGCGAGGGAAATGATTGCTGCTAGGGTTAAGGCTAGGTTTAGGGCTAGGTTTAGGCTATGATAGATGAACAACTACAGCTAGAATTACAGTTACTGTTAGGATTAAAGCTACGTATAGGTTTATGGCTAGAATTGAGATTAGGGTTAGGGTTCGCTTTAGGGTTTGGTTGATTTGTAGGTATAGGTTTAGTGTAAGGACTGTGGGTTAGGGTTAGGGTTAGTGTTAGGTCTATGGCTATGGTTATGTCCAGTGGTAGAGCTATGCATAGGACTAGGGTTAGGTTTATGGTTACTGTTGGTGATAGGGCTACGTATAGGCTTATGGTAGAGTTGAGGTCAGTGTTAGGCTTAGGTTTTGGGTTAGGTATAGGGCTAGTTACAGTGTTCATGTTAGGACTATGGTTAGGGTTAGGGTTAGTTCTATGGTAATGGTTAGGGCTATAGCTAGAGCTACAGCTAGGGCTAGGGTTAGGTTTAAGTTTAGGTTTAGGGTTAGGGCTAATGTTAAGACTAGGGTTAGGTTTATGTTTAGGGTTAGGGATAGGGCTTGGCATAGCGCTAGGTTTAGTGTTAGTGCTGGGTAGAATTATGGTTAGAATTCGCGTTTGGGTTCGGGTTTGGCTAGGTTTAAGTTAAGGGTAAGGATTGATTCAAGGGTTAAGGATAGATGCAGAGTTAGTGCTATGGCTATGGCTTCACTGAGGGTTATGATTTGGGCTAGGTTTAGGGCAAGGTCTGGGGTAGGACTAGGGCTAGGAATAGGGCTAGGTTTAGGGTTAGAGTTATTGTTAGATTTAGGTCTAGTGTTAGATTTACGGTTCATGTTAGGGCTTTGGTTAGGTTTAGGGTTATGGTTAGGGTTATGGCTAGAGTTAGGGTTAGAGCTAGGGTAGGTGTTATGGTTAAGATTAGTTTTGGTCTAGAGATGGGGCTAGGGTTTGTGTTAGTGTTTGGGCTAGGATTAGGATTAGGGCTAATGTTAGGGCTACAGCAAGGGCAAGGATTAGAGCCATGGTTAAGGCTAGGGTTAGTGTCATGTATAGGGCTAGTGGTAGAGCTAGGGCTAGAGCTAGGGCTAGGGCTAGCTTTCCGGTTTGAGTTAGGCTTAGGGCTAGGGCTAACATTGAGTTTAGGGTTAAGTTTAGGGTTAGAGTTAGGGCTATAGTTAGGATTAGGTTAAGGTTTAGGGTTCAGGATGGGCTAGGGTTAGGTTTCGGGGTAAAGTTAGCATTAGGGTTAGCATTACGGCTATGGTTAGTGTTAGTGCTATGGGGTATGGTTAGGGTTAGAGTTAGTGTTAGAGTTAAGGCTATGCTTAGTTTTAGGGTTAGGGCCAGGGTAAGTCTAGTGTTAGTGTGGGTTTTTCAGTTCGGGCTAGGGTAATGATTAGGGATAGGTTTTGGGTAAAGGTGAGATGAAGGGTTAGCGTTATGTGTAGGGTTAGAGCTAGGTCTACGACAAGGTAAAGAATTAAGGATAGGTTTAAGGATAGTGTTAGGGCCAGGGCTATGTGTATTATTAGGGTTCAAGTTAGGGTTATTGCTATGGTTAGGTTTAGGTCTACTGTTGAGGTTAGGTTTAGGCTTAGGCTTAGCATTAGAGTGAGGGCTCAGGATAGGGATAGGACTTGGTGTGTCAGTAGGACTAGTGTTTGGGCTAGGATTGGGCAAGAGCTAGGGCTTTCCCTAGGTACAGGGTTAGTGCTAGGGCTAGCATTAGGGTTAGGGCATGGGTTTGGGCCAATGCTAGGAGTAGGGCTAGGTTCAGGTTTATAGTTAGGGTTAGGGTTAGGTTTAGTGTTAGGTTTATGGTTAGTGTTAGGGTTATTTCTAGAATTAGGATTTGCGATAGGGTAGGTGTTATGGTTAAGATTAGTGTTAGGGATAGAGATAGGCCTAGGGTTTGTGTTAGTGTTCGAACTAGGATTAAGATTAGGGCTAATGTTAGGGCTACAGTGAGGGCAAGGTTTAGGGCTAGGGTTAAGGCTAGGGTTAGTGTTATGCTAACCCTAGTGGAGCTAGTGGTAGACCTAGGGTTAGAGCTAGGGATAAGACTAGGTTTAGGGTTTGATTTAGGGTTAGGGCTAGGGTTGGGGTTAGGGCTAGCGTTGAATTTAGGGTTGAGTTTAGGGTTAGAGGTAGGCCTATAGTTAGGATTTGCTTTAGGTTTAGGGTTAAGGATGGGCTACGGTTAGGTTTGGGGGTAAAGTTAGGTTTCGGGTTAGGGTTACGGCTATGGTTAGTGTTAGTGCTAGGGGTTCGGTTATGGTTAGAGTTAGTGTTATGGTTAAGGCTATGGTTAGTGTCAGGGTTAGAGCAAGGGTAAGTCTAATGTTAGGTTTGTGTTTCGGTTTGGGCTACGGTTAGGGTTAGGGTTAGGTTTAGGGTAAGTGTTAGATGAAGTGTTAGGGTTAGGGCTAGGGTTAGGACTAGGTCTATGACAAGGCAAAGGATTAGGGATAGGTTTAAGGCTAGGGATAGGGCCAGGGCTATCTGTATTTTTAGGGTTCTGGTTACAGTTATGACTATGGTTAGGTTTAGGTCTACGTTTGAGGTTAGATTTTGGCTTACACGTAACGTTAGGGTGATGGCTCGAGATAGAGTTAGGGCTTGCTATGGCTGTAGGGCTAGTGTTAGGGCTAGGGTTGGGCTACTGTTGGGGCTTTCCCTAGGAATAGACTTAGTGCTAGGGCTAGAATTAGAGTTAGGGCTTCGGTTAGGTCTAATGCTAGGAGTAGGGCTAGGTTTAGGGTTCCGGTTAGGGCTGGGGTTAAGGTTAGGTTTAGCATTAGGGTTACGTTTGGGGTTAGGGTTAAGGTTAGGTTCAGCGTTCTTTTTAGGGCTAGTGTTCAGCGTAGGGTTAAGTTTACAGTTTATGCTAGGTTTGGGTTAGGGTTAGGATTAGTTTCAGTGTTAGGTTTAGAGCTAGGGTTCAGTTTAGGGTTAGGTTTAGGGAAAGAGCTATGGTTAGGTTTATGGTTAGCGTTAGGGTTTGGTTTTGGGTTAGGTTAAGAGTTATGATTATGGATTGCTTTAGGGATATTGCTAGATTTAGAGTTAGGTTGGGCCAGGGACACATTTAGGGGTAGAATTTGTGTTAGGGTTAGGGCTATGGTGAGGATAAGGTTTATGATTAGGCGTAGCACTAGGAGTATGGTTAGGGTATGCATAAAGGCTAGGGTTTTTCTTAGGGCTAGGTTTAAGCCTCGGGCCAGGTTTATGGCTGCTGTTAATGTTAGGGTTTGGGTTAGGTTCAGGGCTATGCCAAGATGTGGGGTTAAGTCTAGATTTAGGGCTGGGGCTAGTGATAGAATTAGAGTTATGATTACTCTTAATTTCAGGATTAGGGTTAGGGCTAGGCTTAAGGCTAAGCCTCGCGGTAGGTCAGGGCCTAAGTGTATGGCTAGCGGTAATGTTAGGCTCATGGTTAGGGTTAGGGAAAGGTCTAGTACTAGGCGTAGAGCTAGGTTTTGGTTTAAGGTTCAGTTTAGCACTAGCGTTACAGTTGAAGTTCATGGTAGGTCTTGGTATAGGGTTAGTGTTAGGGTTAGGACTATGGGTAGGGCTAGGGCTTGGGTTACGTTTACGGGTAGTGTTATGGGAAACAATTATGCTAGGGCAAGGTTTAGGGTTAGTGAATGTAATAGGTTTAGGGTAGGATTATAGCTAGGGCTAAATCTTGTGTTAGGGCTATGTTTAGCGTTGGGCTTAGGGTGAGGGTTAGGATTAGGTCTACAGCTTGTTCTTGGGTTAGTGTTAGTACTATGTTAGGGTGAAGGTTAGGGCTATGGTTTTGGTTAGGGCCAGGGCTAGGGCTAGGGCTAGGGCTAGGGATTGGTTTAAGGTTAGGTTTTGGGTTAGGGCTAGGGTTAGGGCCAGTGTTAAGTTTAGGTTTATGGTTAGGGCTAATAATAGAGTTTGTGCAAGGGTTGAAGTGACTCCTAGAGCTGTGGTTCCTGTTAAGATTCAGTTTTGGGCTAGACTTAGGTTTAGGAATAGGGTTAGAAATAGTTCAAGGGATTGGGATAGAGCTAGGGTTGAGGCTATGGTTAAGGCTAGTTATAAGGCTATGGTTAGGGCCAGGGTTAGGGTAAAATCAAGGATAATGGATAGAGTTAAGGCTAGCATTAGGTTTAGTGTTAGGGTGAGAGATAGGGCTTGTGATAGAACCAGATCTAGGGCTATTTTTGTGATTAAGTTTATGGCTAGGGCTATGGTTAGTTCCTGTCTAGGGTTGTGTTTAGGTTTAGGGTTATGGCTAGGGTTAGGCGCAAGGTTAGGGCTAGGTTTAGTCTTAGGGTTAGGGTTAGTGTTAGGTTTAGGTTTAGGGTTATAGTGAGGTTCAAACTTATGGGTAGTGCTTAGGGTTGGTTTATTTTTAGAGTTCGGGTTAGGGCTAGGTTTAAGGTTAGGTTTAGGACTAGATTTAGGTTTAAGGTTAGGGTTAGCATTAGGGTTAGTTCTAGGGCTAAGGCGATGGCTAGGTTTAGGTTTAAGGTAAGAGTTAATGTTAGGCTTCGGGCAAAGGGTAGGGCTCTGCCTAAGGCTTGATTAGGTTCAGGGTTAGGCTTACATTTAGAGCTTATATTAGAGCAACTGTAAGATTTAGTATTAGGACTAGTTGTAGGGCTAGATTTACGGCTGATTTAGGGTTAATGCTAGGGCTAGCATTAAGTTTAGGGTTCGGGTAAGGGCTAGGGTTAGGGTTAGGGTTAGGGTTATGGCTAGAGTTAGGGTTAGTGCTAGGGTAGGTGTTATAGTGAAGATTAGTGTTAGGGCTAGAGATAGGCCTAATGTTTGTGTTAGTATTCTGGCTAGGGTTAGAATTAGGGCTAGTGTTAGGGCTATGGCCAGGGAAGGATTAGTGCTAGAGTAAGGCTAGTGTTAGTGCTATGTATAGGACTAGTGGTACAGCTAGGGCTAGAGCTAGAGCTAGGTCTAGGTTTAGGGTTTAATTAGGGTTAGGCTTAGGGTTAGGGTTAGGTCTAGTGTTGAATTTAGGGTTAAGTTTAGGGTTAGATTTAGGGATATAGTGGATTATGTTTAGGTTTAGAGTTAATGATGGCCTAGGGTTAGATTTTGGGGTAAAGTTAAGGCTAGGGTTAGGGTTAGGGCTATGGTTAGTGTTAGTGCTAGGTGTACAGTTAGAATTAGAGTTAGTGTTAGGGTTAAAGCTATGGTTAGTGTTAGGGTAAGGGCCAAGGTAAGTGTAACATTAGAGTTTGTGTTTCGGTTCAGGCTAGGGTTACGGTTAGGGTTAGGTTTAGGGTAAGGTTTAGATGAAGAATTAGGTTTAGGGCTAGGGGTAGGGCTAGGTCTACGACAAGGTAAACGATTAGGGATAGGTTTAAATTTAGGGTTAGGGCCAGGGTTATGTGTATTTTTAGGGTTCGAGTTAGCGTTATGGCTACTGTTAGGTTAGGTCTAGGGTTGAGGTTAGGTTTCTGCGTAGGCTTAGCATTAGGGTGAGGGCTGAGATTCGGATAGGCCGTGGCGTGGCCCTAGGGCTAGTGTTAGGGCTAGGGTTTGGCTAGTGCTGGGGCTTTCCCTAGGTATAGATTTATTGCTAGGGCTAGCTTCAGCATTAGGGCTGGGGTTAGAGCTAATGCTAGGATTAGGGATAGGTTTAGAGTTATGGTTAGGGTTAGGGTTATGGTTAGGGTTAGGGTTAGGTTTATGGTTAGGTTTAGGGTTACTGTCAGCATTCCTGTTAGGGCTAGTGTTGAGCTTAGGGAACGTTTAGGGTTTGGGTTGGTTTTGGTTAGTATTAGGGTTAGGGCTAGATTTCGGTTCGGGTTTAGGTTTAGGTAAAGGGCTATGGTTAGTTTTAGGCTTAGCGTTAGTGTTAGGTTTTGGGTTATGGTTAGAGTTACGGTTATGGTTTGCTTTAGGGATAGTGTTAGAGTTGGATTTAGGTTCGGGCTAGGGACACGTTTAGGCGTAGGCTTAGTGTTAGGGTTAGCGCTCTGGTGAGGATGAGGTTCATGGTTAGGCCTAGGGCTAGGGTTATGCTTAGGGTTAGGATTAGGGCTAGGATCACTCTTAGGGCCAGGGTTAAGCCTCATCGCTAGGTTAATGGCTACTGTCAATGTTAGGGTTTGGGTTAGGTTCAGCGCTAGGCCAAGACATTGTGTTAAGTCTAGATTTTGGTCTAGGACTAGTAATAGGGTTAGAGTTATCGTTACTGTTAATTTCAGGACTAGGGTTAGGGCTAGGCTTAGGGCTCAGCCTCAGGGTAGGTCAGGGCCTAGGTGTATGGCTAGCAGTAAGGTTAGGCTCATGGTTAGGTTTAGGGCAAGGACTAGGACTAGCCATAGCGCTACGTTTTGGTTTAGGGTTAGGTTTAGGGCTAGTGTTAGTGTTGGAGTTCATGTTAGGTCTTGGTATAGGGTTAGTGATAAGGTTAGAACTATGGGTAGGGCTAGGGTAAACAATTGTGCTAGGGCAAGGTTGAAGGTTAGAGAATGTGATAGGTTTAGGGCTAGGATTACAGCTAGGGCTAAATCTTGTGTTAGGGCTAGGTTTAGGGTTGGGGTTAGGGTGAGATTAGGTTTAGGTCTACAGCTAGGTCTTGGGTTAGTGTTAGGACTATGTTAGGGTTAAGGTTAGGGCTATGGTTATGGTTGGGGCCAGGGCTAAGGCTATGGCTAAGGCTAGGGATTGGTTTAAGAATAATGTTTGTGCTAGGGCTAAGGTTAGGGCTTGTGTTAAGTTTAGGATTATGATTAGGGCTAGGGATAGAGTTTGTGTAAGGGTTGAAGTGATTGCTAGGGCCATGGTTACACTTAGGATTCGGTTTGGGGCCAGAATTAGGTTTAGGGATAGGGTCAGATATAGTTCAAGGGATTGGGATAGAGCTAGGGGTAGGGCTATCACTAAGGCTAGGTGTAGGGCTATGAATATGGTTAGGGTTAGGGTGAAGTCAAGGATAATGGCTAGAGTTAAGGCTAGCGTTGGGTTTAGTGTTAGGGCGAGAGATAGGGCTTGTGGTAATGCCAGGTCTAGGGCTATTTTTGTGATTAAGGTTATGGCTAGGGCTATGGTTAATTCATGTCTAATGTTGTGTTTAGGTTTAGGGTTATGGTTAGGCTTAGATGCAAGTTTATGGCTAGGGTTAGTGTTAGTGTTAGGATTAGGGTTAGTGTTAGGTTTAGGTTTAGTGTTAGAGTGAGTTCCAAACTTAGGGGTAGTGCTTAGGGTTGGTTTATGTTTAGAGTTCGGGTTAGGGCTAGGTTTAAAGTTAGGTTTAGATCTAGATTTAGGTTTAAGTTTAGGGTTAGCATTAGGGTTAGGGCTAGGTCTAAGGCGATGGTTAGGTTTAGGGTTAAGTTTAGAGTTAGTGTTAGGCTTTGGGCAAGGGCTAGGGCTCTATCTAAGGCTTGGGTTAGATTCAGGGTTAGGCTTAGGTTTAGGGCTCATGTTAGAGCTAATGTTAGAATTAGGTTTAGGGTGTGGATTAGGGCTAGGTTAATGGCTGTGTTTAGGGTTAATGCTAGTGCTAGCATTAGGCTTAGGGTTTGGTTCAGGGGTCGGGTTAGGTTTGGGTATAGGTTTAGTTTTCCTTCAAGGGTTAGGTGTAGCAGAAGTCTTAGGGCCAGTTCTAGGGCTAGGGTTAGGAGTAGGGCTTGAACTAAGGCTAGTGTTTAGGGCTAAGGGTTGGGCTAGATCTAGGGTTATGGCTCAGGTTATGGCTAGGGCTCAGCTAGGATTATGGTTAGGGACAGGGTTACGACGAGGGGTAGAAGTAGTGCCAGGTTTAGGGTTAGGGGAAGGGCTAGTACTAGGGGTATGGTTAAGGTAGGGCTAGGTTTAGGGTTAGGTATAAGGTTAGCTTTAGAGTGAAGGCAAGAATAAGGGCTATGCTTAAAGCTAGGGTTAGGTTTGGGGTAAGAGCTAGTCTTAGAGCTAAGGCTATATCCAGTACTAGGGCTAGGTTTAGGTTTAGGTTTAAGGATAGTGTTAGGGCCAGGTCTACAACTAGGACTAAGGCTAGAGTTACATTTAGGGCTAGGTCTAGGACAAGGGATTGGGTGAGGGTAAGGATTAGGGCTATGGTTAAAGTAAGCCGTTGGGTTAGGTTTTGGGCTAGTGTTAACGCTAGGGCTACATCTAGGACTGGTGCTAGGATTCCAGTTAGTGTTAAGGTTAAAATTACGGATAGCATTGTGTCTAGGGATGAGGTTTGGGTTAGGGTTAGTTTTATGTTTATGGTTTATTCAGGGTTAGGTCTACGGCTGAGGCTACTGTTAGATTTAGGGTTAGTGTTAGTGTTAGGGTTAAGGCTATGGTTAGAGTTAGGGTTAGGGCCAGGCTAAGTCTAGTGTTATGGTTAGTGTTTCGGTTCGGGCTAAGGTTATGGTTAGGTTTAGGTTTATGCTAAGGGCTAGTGAAGGGATTGGGTTAAGGCTAGAGGTAGGGCTAGGTACACAACAAGGCAAAGGATTAGGTATAGGTTTAAGGCTAGGGTTGGGGCCAGGGCTATGTGTATTTTTATGGTTTGAGTTAGGGTTATGGGGTCGGTTAGATTTAGGTCTATGGTTGAGGTTAATTTAGGCTTAGGCTTAAAGTTAGGGTATGGGATCAGGATAGGGAAAAGGCTTGGCGTGGCAGTAGGGCTGTGGTTAAGGCTAGGGTTATAGTCAGGGCTAGGGTGAAGTTAAGGATAATGGCTAAGGTTAAGGCTAGCATTATTATTAGTGTTAGGGCTAGAGATAGGGCTTGTGTTAGAGCCTGGTCTAGGGCTATTTTTATAGTTAACATTATGGTTAGGACTATGGTTAATTCATGTCTAGGGCTGAGTTTAGGTTTAGGGTCATGGTTAGGGAAGGAGGCAAGGTTAGGGTGAGGGTTAAGGTTAGGGTTAGGTTTAGGTTTAGGGTTAAGGTGAAGGCTAACTTTAGGAGTAGTGCTTAGGGTTGTTTTATGTTTAGAGTTTGTGTTAGGGCTAGGTTTAAGGTTAGGTTTAGGACTAGATTTAGGTTTACAGTTAGGGTTAGCTTAAGGGTTCGGGCTAGGTCTAAGGCTATGGTTAGGGTTAGGCTTAAGGTTAGAGTTACTGTTAGGCTTTGGGCAAGGGCTAGGGCTCTGCCTAAGGCTTGGATTAGGTTCAGTGTTAGGCTTACGATTAGGTCTAATGGTAGATCTAATGCTGGATTTAGGTTTAGGGTTAGATATTGGGCTAGGTTTAAGGCAGAGTTTAGGATTCATGCTAGTGTTAGCATTAGGTTTATGGTTCTTGTCAGGGGTAGGGTTAGGGTTGGGTTTAAGGTTAGTTTTAGTTCTAGGGTTACATTTAGCAGAAGACATAGGGCTAGTGTTAGGGCTAAGGGTAGGACTAGGGCTTGTACTAAATCTAGTGTTAAAGGCTAGGGGTAGGGCTAGATCTAGTGCTATGGCTCGGGTTAGGGCTAGGGCTCAACTAGGATTAGGGTTGGGGATAGGGTTAGGATGAGGGTTAGTATTAGTGCTAGGTTTAGGGTTAGGGGCATGGCTAGTATTATGGGTATGCTTAGGGTAGGGCTAGGTTTAGGGTTAGGGGTAAGGTTAGATTTAGGGTGTATGCAAGAATTTGGGCTGCACTTTAAGGCTAGGGTTAGGTATGGAGTAAGAGCTAGTTTTAGTGCTAAGTTTATATCCAGGGCTTGAACTAGGTTTAGGTTTAGGGTTAGGGTTAGTTTTAGGGCTAGGGCTACAACTAGGTCTAAGTCTAGAGTTACGTTTAGGGCTATGTCTAGGTCTACCGATTGGGCGAGGGTAAGAATTAAGGCTGTGGTTAAACCTAGTGGTAGGCTTAGGCTTGGGCTAATGTTAACTCTAGGGATACATCTAAGACTGGAGCTAGGATTACGGTGAGTGTTAGGTTTAGGGCTATGGATAGTGTTATGTCTTGGGTTGAGGTTTGGGTTAGGGTTAGGTTTATGTTTATGGTTAAGTCCAGGGCTAGGTCTAAGTCTCAGGCTAGTGTTAGTTTAGGGTTAGGTTTAAGGTTAGGGCTAGGGCTAGTGCTAAGGTTAATGCTAGGGTTAGGATTAGTGTTAGTGTTAGCGCTAGGGTTACAGCTAGTGCTAGTTTTAGTGTTTTTGCTAGGTCTAGTTTTATGGTTCAGGTTTTGGTTCGCGCTGGGGATAGTTTTGGGTTTAGATTTAGGAGAAGTGTTTGTTCAAGTGTTAGGGATAGCCGTAGTGTTAGGGCTATGGCTAGAGGTGGGGCTTTGGCATTGTGTAGGTATAGAGCTAGTGCTAGGGCTGTGATTAGAGTTAGGTCTTGGGTTAGAGCTACGGTTATAGTAGGGCTAGGGTTAGGGTTAATTTTATGTTTAGTTGTATGGGTTGGTGAGGGTTAGGAATAGGGTTAGGTTTAGGTTTATTGCTAGGGCTAAGGCTAGGGGTAGGTTAGTGTTAATGTTAGTTTTAAAGGTAGAGCTTGGACTAGAGATGGTGCTAGGGTTAGGGTTAGCATTATGTTTATGTTAGGATTATGGCTAGGGTTAGTGCTAGGGCTAGGTCTAGGGTGAGGTGAAGGATTGCGGCTAGGGTTAAGGCTAGGTTTAGGGCTATGTTTAGAGCTATGGGTAGATGTGCAGCTAGGGCTAGGTTAATGGTTACTGTTAAGATTAAGGATATGTATAAGTTTGGGGCTAGAATTGAGATTAGGTTTAGGGTTTGCTTAAGGATTTGGTCTAATTCTAGGTATAGGTTTCATGTAAGGACTGTGGGTTAGAGTTAGGTTTAGTGTTAGGTCTATGGTTATGGTTATGGCCAGTGGCAAAGCTATGAATAAGGCTAAGGCTTGGTTTATGGTTAGCGTTGGTGATAGGGCTATGTACAGGGTTATGGTAGAGTTGAGAATAGGGTTAGGGTGAGGTTTAGGGTAAGGATTAGTTCAAAGGTTAGGGATAGACCTAGAGTTAGCACTATGGCTATGGCCACAGGGATGGTTATGATTAGGGCTAGGTTTAGGGCTAGGTCTAGGGGTCGGACTAGGGTGAGGAATGGGGCTAGGTTTAGGGTGAGAGTTAGTGTTACCATTAGGGTTAGGGTTAGTGTTACGGTTTGTGTTACAGCTTGGGCTAGGGTAGGGCTAGGATTAGGGTAAGGTTAGGGTTATGGTTATGGCTAGAGTTAGGGTTAGGTCTAGGGTAGGTGTTATGGTTAAGATTAGTGTTAGGGCTAGAGATAGGCCTAGGGTTTGTGTAAGTGTTCGGACTGGGGTTAGGATTATGGCTAGTGTTAGGGCTACGGTGAGGGCAAAAACTAGGGCTAGGGTTAAGGCTAGGGTTAATGTTATGTATAGGGTTAGTGGTACAGCTAGGGCTAGAGCTAGGGCTAGGGTAAGGTTTAGGGTTTGAGTTAGAGTTAGGGCTAAGGTTAGGGTTAGGTCTAGTGCTGAATTTAGTGTTAAGTTTAGGGTTAGGGTTAGGGGTATATTTAGGATTATATTCAGGTGTAGTGTTAAGGATGGCCCAGGATTAGGCTTTGGGGTAAAGTTAGGGTTAGGGTTATGGTTACGGCTATGGTTAGTGTTAGTGCTATGGAGTAAGGTCAGGGTTAGGGTTAGTGCTCAGATACAGTTAGGGTTAGAGTTAGTGTTAGGGTTAAGGCTACAGTTAGTGTTAGGGTTAGGGTCAGGGTAAGTCTAGCGTTAGGGTTAGGGTTTCGTTTTACGCTATGGTTACGTTTAGTGTTATGATTTGGGTAAGGGTTAGAGGAAGGGTTACGGTTAGGGCTATTGGTAGGTCTAGGTACACGACAAGGCAAAGGATTAGGGATAGGTTTAAGGCTAGGGTTAGGGCCAGGGCTATTTGTATTTTCAGGGTTTGAGTTAGGGTTATGGCTATGGTTAGTTTTAGGTCTAGGGTTGAGGTTAGGTTTCGGCTTAAACCTAGCATCAGTGTGAGGGCTTGAGATAGAGATAGGGCTTGGGGTGTCAGCAAGGCTAATGTTAGGGCTACGGTCAGGCTAGTATTGGGGCTTTCCCTAGGTATTGACTTAGTGCCAGGTCTAGCATTAAGGTAAGGGCTTGGGTTAGGACTAATGCTAGGATTAGGGCTAGGTTTAGGGTTAGGGTTAGGGTTAGGGTTAGGGTTAGGGTTAGGGTTAGGGTTAGGGTTAGGAATAGGGTTAGGCTTAGGTTTAGGATCAGTGTTAGGGTTAGCCCTAGGGTTAGGTTTAGGGAAAGGGCTATGGTTAGGTTTAGGGTTAGCGTTAGGGTTAGGGTTGGGTTAGGGTTAGAGTTACCATTACAGTTTCCTTCAGGGATAGTGCTAGAGTTAGAGTTAGATTCGGGTTAGGGACACTTTTAGGTGTAGTCTTAGTGTTAGGGTTAGGGCTACAGTGAAGATGTGGTTTATGGTTAGTCCTAGGGCTAGGGTTATGGTTAGGGCTAGGATTAGGGCTAGGGTTTCTCTAAGGGCTAGGTTTAAGCCTCGGACCAGGTTTATGGCTACTGTTAATGTTCCAGTTTGGGTTAGGATCAGGGCTAGACCAAGACATTTTGTTAAGTCTAGATTTAATTCTAGGGCTAGTGAGAGGGTTAAAGATATGGTTAGTGTTAATTTCAGGGCTAGGGTTAGGACTAATCCTCTGGGTTGGTCAGGGCCTAGGTATACAGCTAGCGGTAAGGTTAGGCTCATGGTTAGGTTTAGGGCAAGGATGAGGACTAGGTGTAGAGCTAGGTTTTGGTTTAGGGTTAGGTTTCTGGCTAGCGCTACAGTTGGAGCTCTTGTTAGGTCTTGGTATAGGGTTAGTGTTAGGGTTAGGACTAGGGGTAGGGCTAGGGCTTGGTTTAGGTTTATGGGTAGGGTTAGGGTATACAATTGTGCTAGGGAAAGTTTGAAGGTTATCAATGTGATAGGTTTAGGGCTAGGATTACAGCTAGGGCTTAATCTTGTGTTAGGGGTAGGTTTAGGGTTGGGGTTAGGGTGAGGGTTAGGATTAGGTCTACAGATAGGTCTTGGGTTAATGTTAGGACTATGTTAGGGTTAAGATTAGGGCTATTGTTATGGTTAAGTCCAGGGATAGGGCTATGGCTAGGGCTAGGGTTCAGTTTAAGTTTAGGGTTTGTATTAGGGCTAAGTTTAGGACTAGTGTTATGTTTTATATTGTGGTTAGGGTGAGGGATAGAGTTTGTGCAAGACTTGAAGTGACTGCTAGGGCAACGGTTACACTTAGGATTTGGTTTAGGGCTAGAATTAGAGTTAGGGATAGGATCAGAATTAATTCAAGGGGTTGGGATAGAGCTAGGTTTAGGGCTATGGCTAAGCCTATATGTAGGGCTATGTTTAGGGCTATGGTTAGGGTGAAGTCAAGGATAATGGTTAGTGTTAAGGGTAGCATTAGGGTTAGTGTTAGGGCGAGAGATAGGGCTTGTTGTAGAGCCAGGTCTAAGGCTATTTTTATGGTTAAAGTTATGGCTAGGGCTATGGTTAATTCCTGTCTAGGGTTGAGTTTAGGTTTAGGGTTATGGCTAGGGTTAGACTCAAGGTTAGGGCTAGGGTTATTGTTAGGGTTAGGGTTAGGGTTATTATTAGGTTTAGGTTTAGGGTTAGAGTGAGTCCTAGCTATACATCTACCCGTTGCTCTAAACCTAGCCCTAAACCTAGCCTTAACCATAGCCTAAATACTTCACCTCGCCCTTGCCCTAGCCCTGGCACACCACTAGCCATAATCATAACAGTAAACATAACACTAACCGTAACCATAGCACCATCTCTAAACATAGTCCTACTCGTACCCATAGCCCTAACCCAATTGTTAAAGTTAATCCCAGCCCTAGCATTAGCCCTAAACCTAAACCTAGCCCTAGGCCTAGATATAGCCTTAGCTCTAAGACTAGCTCTTACCCCAAACCTAACACTAGTCTTAAGCGTAGACCTAATTCTTGCCATATCCCTAAACCTAACCTTATTCCTAACCCTAAACCTAGCCCTAATCTAACCATACCCCTAATACTAGCACTGCCCCTAACCCTAAACCTGGCCCTACTTCTAACCCTCGTCCTAACCCTATCCCTAAACCTAATCCTTGTTGAGCCCTAGACCTAACCCAAGCCATATCCCTGGATCGAGTCCTACCCCTAGCCCTAAACACTAGCCTTAGTTCAAGCCCTAGTACTAAACCTAGCCCTAGCACTAGCCCTAAGCCTTCCTCTAAACCTGGCCCATGAACTAAAACTAACCTTAAAGCAAACATTAAACCTAGCCCTGACCCGAACCCTAAACCTAATGCTAGCTCTAGCATTAAACCTAAACTCAGCCGTAAACCTAGCCCTACATCTAACCCTAAAACTAAATAGAACATTAGCTCTAACAGGAGCCCTGAAACTAATTCTAACCCTGAACCAAACCCAATCCTTAGGAACAGCCCTAGCCCTGGCCCAAACCCTAAGACTAACACTAACCTTATCCCTTAGCTTAGCCAACACCTTAGCCTTACCCCTAACTCTCATGCTAACCCTAACCATAAAGCTAAATCTAGTCCTAAACCGAACCCTAAATATAGCCCTAACCCGAACTCTAAACATAAAACAACCCTAAGCACTACCCCTAACATTGGACCTAACCCTAACCCAAAACCTAAACCTAAAAATAAACCTAAACCTAGCCCTAACCTTCCCTCTAACCCTACCTATAACCCAAAACCTAAACTCAACCCTAGACATAAATGAACCATAGCCCTAGCCATAACCTTAACCATAAAAATAGCCCTAGACCTGGCTCTACCAAAGCCCTATCTCTTGCCCTAACACTAACCCTAATGTTAGCCTTAATCCTACCCATAATTCTTGACTTCACCCTAACCCTAGCCCTAACCATAGCCCTACAGCTAGCTTTAGCCATAGCCCTAACTCTAGCTCTATCCCAATCCCTTGAACTAATTCTGACCCTATCTCTAACCCTAATTCTAGCCCAAAACCGAATCCTAACTGTAACCATAGCCATAGCAGTAATGTCAACCCTTGCCCAAACTCTATCTTAGCCCTAACCATAATCCTAAAATGAACACTAGCCCTAACCTTAGCCCTAACAAAAACCCTAAACTTAACAAATCCCTTGCCCTAGCCATACACTAGCCCTGGCCCTAACCATAACCATAGCCCTAACCTTAACCCTAACATAGTCCTAACACTAACTCAACACATAGCTGTAGACCTAATCCTAACCCTCACCCTAACCCCAACTCTAAAACTAGCCCTAACCTAAGATTTAGCACTAGTGTAATCCTTACCCTAAACATAACACATTCGCTAACCTTAAAACTTGCCCTAGCACAGTTCTTAACCCTAACCCTACTTATAAACCTAACCCAAGCCCTAGCCATACCCATAGTCCTAACCCTAACACTAACCCTATACCAAGACCTAACACTAACTCCAACTGTAATGCTAGCCCTAAACCTAATTGTACGCCAAAACCTAGGTCTACGCCTAGTCCTAGTCCTTGTCCTACACCTAACCATGAGCCTAAACTTACCGCTAGCAATACACCTAGACCCTGGCCTACTCCGAGACTTAGCCCTAACCCTAGAATTGAAATTAACTCTAACAATAGCTCTAACCCTATCACTACCCCTAGCCCTAAATCTATACTAAAATCAACGTCTTGGCCTAGCCCTGAACCTAACACAAACCCTAACATTAACAGTAGCTATAAACCTGGCCCGAGGGTTAAACTAGCCCTAAGAGGAACCCAAGCCCTAATCCTAACCCTAACCATAACCATATCCCTAGGCATAGCCATAAACCTCATCCTCAGCATATCCCTAACCCTAACATTAAACCTACCCTTAAACGTGTCTTTAGCCAGAACCTAACTCTAACTCTAGAACTATCCCTAATCCAAACTGTAACCGTAACTCTAACCATAACCCAAACTCTAGCCCTAACGCTAACCCTAAACCTAACGATAGCCCTTTCCCTAAACCTAACCCTAAACCGAACACTAGCCCTAACCCTAACACTGATCCTAAACCTAACCCTAACCCAAACCTAGCCCAAAACCTAAACTTAAAGCGAACCTCAATGCTAGCCCTAACAAGAACGCTGACCCTAACCCTACCTTAACCTTAAACCTAAACCTAGCCTACTCATAGCATTAGACCTATCACAAGCCCTAACCCTAATGCTAGCCCTAGCATTAAGTCTATATCTAGGGAAAGCCTGAGCACTAGCCCGACCCTAGCTGTAACAGTAGCCCTGCTGCCACACCAAGCCGTATCCCTATCCCGAGCACTCACCCTAACGCTAAGCCTAAGCCTAAACCTAACCGCAACCATAGACCTAAACCTAACCGTAGCCATAACCCTAACTCGAAACCTAAAATTACACATAGCCCTGGCCCTAACCCTAGCCTTAAACCTATCCCTAATCCTTTACCTTGTTGTAGACCTAGCCTTACCAGTAGCCCTAACCCTAACTCATCATCAAACCCGTATTCTAAACCTAACCTGAACCGTAATCCTAGCCAGAACCAAAACACTAACCCTAACACTAGACTTACACTGGCCCTAACACTAACACTTACCATAGCCTTAACCCTAACAATAACTCAAACCCTAACTGTACCCCTAGCACTAACCCTAACCCTACCTGTACCCCATATCACTAACACTAACCATAGCCATGATCCTAACCCTAACCCTAAATTTACCCCAAACCTAACCCTAGCCCATCCTTAACCCTAAAACTAAACCTAATCCTAACTATAGCTCTAACTCTAACCCTAAACTTAACACTAGCCCCAAACCTAAGCCTTGCCCTAACCCTAACTAAAACCCTAAACCTAGCCCTAATGCTAGCTATAGCTCTAGCTCTACCACTAGCCCTATACATAACACTAACCCTAGCCTTAACCCTAGCCCTAATCCTTGCCCGGGCCAGCCCTACCACTAGCCCTAATACTGATCCTAGCCCGAACACTAACACAAACCCTAGGCCTATCTGTAGCCCTAACACTAATCTTAACCATAACACCTACCATAGCTCTAAACCTAACTCTAGCCATAATGCTAACCCTAAACCTAGCCCTAGCCCTAGCCCTAACACTAACAGTAACAATAACCCTAGCCCTAAACCTAACACTATCTCTAACCCTAAACCTAGCCCTATTCCTAGCCCTACTTCTACCCCTAGACCTAGCCCTAAACCTAGCCTTAATTATAACCATCCCTGTAGATATAGCCATAGCGCTTACTCTAGGTCTATCCCTAACCCTTGAACTAAACCTTACCCTAAACCTAACCCTAACCTCAACTCTACCATAAGCCTATATGTAGCCCTATCACCAACACTAACCATAAACCTAGCCCTAGCACTATTCATACCTCTACCATTGTCCATAACCATAATAATAGACATAACCCTAACCCTAACCATAACCAAGAGTACTACACTAAACCTATACCTAGAACTAGACCAAACCCTAAAGCGAACCCTAACCTTAATCTCACTTCTAGCCCCAAACCTATACATAGACTTAATCCTAACAGTAACCCTTAACCTAGCCCTAGCTATACATCTACCTGTAGCTCTAAACATAGCCCTAAACCTAGCCTTACCCTAGCCACAATCCTTCACCTTGTCCTTGCCCTAGCCCTAGCACTAACCCTAGCCATAATCCTAACAGTAAACATAACACTAATCCTAACACTAGCACCATCTCCAGCCCAAGGACTAGCTTTAAAACTAACATTAACTCTAACCTACGCCTAGCCTTAGCCCTAGCCCTAAACCTAAACCTAACCCTATTCCTAACCCTCATGAAGAAATAAACCTAAACTTAACACTAACCATAAACTAGCCCTACTTGTAGCCATAGCCCTAACACAAGCCCTAAACCTAATCCCAACCCTAGCACTAGCCCTAAACCTAGCCAATGCCAAACCCCTATCTTTAACCCAAGCCCTAACCCTAATCATAGCCTACACTAGCACTGTCCCTAACACTTGAACAAATCCTTTCCCTAAATCTAAACCTAAAACTACACCTAGCTTCAACCAAAATCAGAAGCATAAACCTAGCCCTTCAAAGAAACACTAAACCTAGAACTAGCCCTAGCTCTAGCACTAACATTAACATTAATCCTAACCCTACCATTAACCTTAGCACTAGCCCTAGCACTAACCCTAAACCTAACCCTAAACCTAACTCTCGCCTGAGAAATAGACCTAGCCCTGGATCTAACCATAAACATAAACCTAACCCTAACGCAAACCTCAACCTTAGACATAATGCTATCCCTAGCCCTAACTCTAACACTAACCATAATCCTAGATCCAGTCCTAGATGTAGCTCTAGCGTTAACACTAGCACCAAACCTAAAACTACCTCTAGCTTTAACCCTAAACCTAATCCTTACACGCACCCAATCCCTAGACCTAGACTTAACCCTATACATAATTCCAGACTTAGCCCTAGTTCTAGCCCTAGCCCTAACACTAACACTAACCCTAATCCTAAACCTAGCCATAGCCCTGCATATAGCCTTAGCTCTAAGACTAGCTCTTACCCCAAACCTAACCCTAGCCTTAAGTGTAGCCCTAATTCTTGCCTTTGCCCTAAACCTAACCTTATTCCTAACCCTAAAGGTAGCCCTACCCTAAACATACTCCTAATACTAGCCCTGCCCCTAACCCTAAACATGGCACTACTTCTACCCCTCATCCTAACCCTATCCCTAACCCTAATCCTAGTTGAGCCCTAGCCCTAAACCAAGTCATAGCCCTAGATCTGGCCCTACCCATAGCCCAAACACTAGCTTTAGTTCAAGCCCTAGTCCTAACCCTAGCCCTAGCACTAGTCCTAAGCCTTCTGCTAAACCGAACCCTTGAACTAAAACTAAACCAAACCCAACCCTAACTCTAGCCCTGAACCGAACCCGAAACCTAATGCTATCCCTAGCATTAACCCTCAACTCAGCCGTAAACCTAACCAACACCTAACCATGGACCTATCTAACATTAGCTCTTTAATGAGCCCTAAACCTAAGCCTAATCCTGAACCTAATCCAAGCCTTAGGCACAGCCCTAGTTCTTGCCCAAAGCCTAACCCCAACTCTAAACTTAACCCTAACTCTAGAAATTGCCTTAGCCCCAGCACTAACCCTAATGCTAACCCTAACCTTAAACATAAATCTAGTCCTAAACCTAACCTTCAACCTAGTCCTAAACCAAACTCTAAATATAAACCAAACCTAAGCACTACCCCTAACGTTTGATTTCATCCTAAAATTAAACCTAAACCTAAACCTAAACCTAACCCTAGCCCTAAACTTGCCTCTAACCCTAACCATAACCCTAACACTAAACTCAACCCTAGATGTGAATTAACCATAGCCCTGCACTAACACTAAGACTAACACTAACCTTAACCCAGCCATTATCCTTGATTTCACCCTAACCATAGCCCGAACAATAGCCCTACACCTAGCCTTAGACATAGCCCTAACCCTAGCTCTATCCCAATACCTTGAACTAATTCTGACACTATCCCTAACCCGAATACTAGCCCCAAACCGAATCCTAATGATAACCATAGCCCTAGAGGTAACTTCAACCCTTGCGCAAACTCTTTCCCTAGCCTAACCATAATCCTCAACTGAACACTAGCCCTAACCTTAGCCCGAACACAAACCCTAAACTTACACCAATCCCTAGCCCTAGCCATATCCCTAGCCCTGGCCCTAACCATAAATATAGCCCTAACCTTAAAACTAACATAGTCCTAACACTAACCTAAGACATAGCTGTAGACCTAATCCTAACCCTCACCCTAAGCCCTACCGTAAACCTAGCCCAAACACAAAATTTAGCCATAGCTGTAATCCTAGCCCTAAACCTAACACATTCACTAATCTTAAAATGTGCCCTAGCACAATTCCTAACCCTAACCCTAACCGTAAACCTAAATGAAGCCCTAGCCCTACCCCTAGTTCTACCCTAACACTAACCCTATACCAAAACTAACACTAACTCCAACCATTACGCTAGCGCTGAACCGAACCCTAAACCAAAAAATAGCTCTATGCCTAGTCCTAGTCCTCATCCTAACCCTGACCATGAGCCTAACCTTACTGCTAGCCGTACACCTAGGCCCTGACTTACCCTGTGGCTTAGCCCTAACCCTAGCCCTAAACCTAGCCCTGAAATGAACACTAACTATAGCTCTAACCCTCTCACTAGCCCTAGCCCTAAATCTAGACTTAACCCAATGTCTTGGCCTAACCCTGAACCTAACCCAAACCCTAACATTAACAGTAGACATAAATCTGCTCCGAGGCTTAAACCTAGCCATTAGACAAACCCTAACCCTAATCCTAGACCTAACCATAACCATAGCCCTAAGCCTAACCATAAACCTCGTCAACACCATAGCCCTAACCCTAACACTAAGCCGAACCCTAGAAGTGTCCCTAGCCCGAACCTACCTCCAACTCTAGGACTATCCCTAATCCAAACTGTAACTGGAACTCTAACCCTAACTGCAACGCTAAACCTAACACTAACAAAAAACCTAACCAAAGCCCTTTAACTAAACCTAACCCTAAACAAACTCTAGCCCTAAACTTAACACTGATCCTAAACTTAACCCTAACCCAAACCTATTCCAAACCCTAAAATTAACACTAAACTCAACACTAGCCCTAAAAACAACGCTGACCCTAACCCTAACCCTAACCCTAACCTTAACCCTAAACCTAGCCCTATTCGTAGCATTAGCCCTAACCCAAGCCCTAACCCTAATGTAGCTGTAGCACTACTCTATAAAAATGGAAAGCCCCAGCACTCGCGTGACCCTAGCCCTAACACTAGCCCTACTTCCACCTGAAGCCCTATCTCTACCCAGAGCCCTCACCCTAACGCTAAGCCGAAGCCTATACCTAACCTCATCTTAGATCTAAACCTAACCGTAGCCATAACCCTAACTCAAACCCTAAAAATACATATAGCCATGGCCCTAACCTAGCCCTTAACCTATCCCTAATCCTTTACATGGTCGTAGACCTAGCCCTTCCCCTAGCCCTAGCCCTAACCCTTCATCTAACCCTTATCCTAAACCTAACCCTAAATGTAATCCTAGCCCAAACCGAAATGCTAACCCTAACACTAGACTTACCCTGGCCCTAACCCTAACACTAACTCTAACCCTAACAGTACCCCTATCACTAATCCAAACCCTAACCGTACCCCATTGCAGTAACACTAACCATAGCCGTAACTCTCATCCTAACCCCAACTTTACCCCAAAACTAACCCTAGCCCATCTTTAACCCTAAACCTAAACCTAATCCTAACTATAGCCCCAACTCTAACCCTACACTTACCCCTAAACTCAATGCTAACCCTAACCCTAACCCTAGCCCTAAACCTAACTCAAACCCTAAACCTAGCCCTAGACCTAGCTCTCGCCCTAGCTCTACCACTAGCCTTTTACATAACAATAACCCTAGCCTAAACCCTAGCCTTAATCCTTGCCCTTGCCTTAGAACTACCAGTAGCCCTAATCCTAACCCTAGCCCGAACACTAACACAAACCCTAGACCTATCTCTACCCCTAAAAATGTTAACAATAACACCTACCCCAACTCTAACTCTAACTCTAGCCATAACCCTAACTCTAATTCTACCCGTAACCCTAACTCAAACCCTAAACCTAGCCCTAGACCTAGCTGTAGCACTAGCTCTAACACTAGCCCAATACTTAACAATAACCCTAGCCTTAACCCTAGGCCTATTCCTTGCCATTGCCATAGCCCTACCACTAGCCCTATTCCTAACCGTAGCCCAAACACTAACACAATCCCTAGTCCTATCTCTAGCCCTAATACTAATCTTAACCATAGCGCCTACCCTAACTCTAACCCTAATTCTACCATAAACCTAACACTACACCTAACCCTAATCCTAACCCTAACCTTAGCCCTAGCCCTAGACCTATCCCTAGACCTAACAGAGACAGTAACCCTAACCAGAGCCCCAAACCTAACACTAACTCTAACCCTAAACCTAGTTCTATCCATAGCCGTAGTCCTAACCCTAGACCTATCACTAAACCTAGCCCTATTCATAACCCTTTCTGTAGCCATAGCCAAAGTGCTAACTCTAGGTCTAATTCTAACCCTTGAAATAATACTTAAGCTAAACCTAAACCTAGCCCGAACCCGAACCCGAAGGTGAACTCTAACCTGAACCAGACCCCAGCACTAATACTACACCAAGCTCTACTCCAAGCCCTATCCCTAACCCTAAACATAAACCTAAACCTAGTCCTAACATTAGCCCTAAGCGTAACCCTAAACTTAAACCTAACCCTAGCCCTAGCTGCAGCCCTAGCCATGGCCCTAACCATAACCATAGAAGTAACCCTAACCCTAACCATAGTCCTTACACGAACACTATAACTAGCCCTAGACCAAACCCTAAACCTAACCCTAACTCTAACCTCAACTCTACCATTAGCTTATATGTAGCCCTAACACCAACGCTAACCATAAACCTAGCCTTAGCCCTATTCATAGCTCTACCACTGCCCATAACCATGAACATAGACCTAATCCTAACCCTAACCCTAACTCACAGTCCTTACACTAACCCTATACCTAGAACTAGACCTAGCCCTAAAGCTAACCTTAACCCTATTCTGAACTCTAGACCTAAACCTATATGTAGCTTTAATCCTAACAGTAACCCTTAGCCTAGCCCTAGCTATGCATCTATCCATAGCTCTAAATCTAGCCTTAAACCTAGCCTAAATTCTAGCTGCAATCTTTCACCTCGCCCTTGCCCTTGAACTAGCACTAACCCTAGCCATAATCCTAACAGTAAACATAATGCTAACCCTAACCCTGCACAATCTCCATGCCAAGGTTTAAAACTAACGTTACCGCTAACCTACCCTAGCCTTAGCCCTAGCAGTAAACCGAATCCTAACCCTATTCCTAAACCTCATCAGGCCAAAAAACTGAACATAAAACTAACCCTAAACCTATCCCTACTCATAGCCATAGCCCTAACCCAAGCCCTATCCCTATTCCCAGCCCTAGCACTAGCCCTAATCCTAGCCAATGCCAAAGCCCTATCTCTAGCCCTAGCCATAACCCTAGTCATAGCCCTAACACTACTGCTGTCCTTAACACTTAAACAAACACTTTCCCTAAATCTAAACCTAAAAGAAACCCTAGCACGAAGCAAAATCCGAACCGAAATCCTAGCCGCCAAAAAAAAAAAAAAAAACACTAAACCTACAACTAGCCCTATCCCTAGCACTAATATTAACACTACTACTAACCCTGGCATTAACCTTACCACCAGCCCTATCCCTAACCCTAACCCTTAATCTAACTCTAGCCTGAGCCATAGACCTAGCCCTGGATCTAACCATAAACATAAACCTAACCCTAACCCAAACCTCAACCCTAGATATAATGCTATCCATAGCCTTAACCCTAACACTAAACATAATCCTAGCTCCAGTCCTAGATGTAAACCTCACGTTAACAGCTACCCCCAAACCTAACCCTACCGCTAGCTTTAACCCTAGCCCTAATCCTTACCTTGCCCAATCTCTAGTCCTAGACCTAGTCCTAAATGTAACACTAGACGTAGCCCTCGATCTAGCCCTCGTCCTAACACTAACCCTAACCCTAACCCTAAACCTAGCCCTAGCCCTGGATATAGCCTTAGCTCTAAGACAAGCTCTTACCCCAAACCTAACCCTAGCCTTAAGCGTAGCCCTAATTCTTGCCTTCGCCATACACCTAACCTTATCCCTAACCATAGGCTAAAGCTAGCCCTACCCTAACCAAACCCCTAATACTAGCCCTGCCCCTAACCCAAAACCTGACACTACTTCTACCTCTTGTCCTAACCCTATCCCTAACCTTAATCCTAATTGAGCCCTAGCCCTAAACCAAGCCATAGCCCTAGATCTAGCCATACCTGTAGCCCTAAACTCTAGCCTTAGTTCAAAACCTAGTCCTAACCCTAGCCCTAGCACTATCCCTGCGCCTTCTGCTAAACCTAACCCTTGAACTAAAACTAAACCTAAACCCGACCCTAACCCTAGCCCTGACCTGAACCCTAAAACTAATGCTAGCCCTAGCATTAACCCTAAACAGAGCTGTAAACCTAGCCCTACACCTAACCCTAAACCTAAATCTAACATTAGCTCTATCAGGAGCCCTAAACCTAAACCTAATCCTGAACCTAATCCAAGCCTTAGGTACAGCCCTAGTTCTTGCCCAAAGCCTAACACTAAATCTAACCTTAACCCTAACCCTAGCCATCGCCTTAGCCCCAGCCCTAAACCTAATGCTAACCCTAACCTTAAACATAAATCTAGTCCTAAACCTAAACTTCAACCTAGTCCTGACCCGAACTCTAAATATAAACCAACCCTAAGCACTATCACTAACGTTGGACCTCACCCACACCTTAAACCTAAACCTAAACCTAACCCTAACCCTAGCCTTAACCTTGCCTCTAACCCTAACCATAACCCTAACCCTAAACTCAACCCTAGACATGAATTAGCCATAGCCCTCACTTAACGTTAACCATAAAAATAGCCCTAGACCTAGCTCTACCACAAGCCCTATACTAACACTAACACTAACCCTAATGCTAACCTTAACCCTAGCCATTATCCTTGACTTCACACTAACCCTAGCCCTAACAATAGCCCCACACCTAGCCTTAGCCACAGTCCTAACCCTAGCTCTATCCCAATACCATGAACTAATTCTGACCCTATCCCTAACCCTAATTCTAGCCCAGAACCGAATCCTAACTGTAACCATAGCCCTGGCAGTAACTTCAACCCTTGCACAAATTCCATCCCTAGCCCTAACTATAATCCTAAACTGAACACTAGCCCAAACCTTAGCCCGGACACAAACCCTAACCTAAAATCAATCCCTAGCTGTAGCCATTCCCCAAGCCCTGGCCTTAATCATAACAATAGCCCTAAACATAAACCTAACTTAGGTCTAACACTAACCCAAGACCTAGCTGCAGAACTAATCCTAACCCTCACCCTAAGTCCAACCCTAAACCAAACCCTAACACGAGATTTACCCTTAGCTGTAATCCTAGCTCTAAACCTAACACATTCGCGAACCTTAATACTTGCCCTAGCACAATTTTTATACCTAACCCTAACCGTAAACCTAACCCAAGCCCTAGCCACATCTATAGTCCTAACCCTAACACTAACCTATGCCAAGACCTAACACTAACTCCAACCGTAACGCTCTCACTAAACATAAACCTAAACCAAAACCTAGCTCTACACCTAGACCTAGTCCTTGCCCTAACCCTAACCATGATCCTAAATGTACCGGTAGCCATACACATAGGCCATGACCTACACTGAAATTTAGCCCAAATCCTACCCTTAACCCTAGCCCAGAAATGAACACTAACCATAACTCTAACCCTCTCTCTAACCCTAGCCCTAAATATAGACTTAACCCAATGTCTTGGCCTAGTTCTGAACCTAACCCTAACCCTAATATTAACAGTAGCCATAAACCTGTTCCGAGGCTTAAACCTACCCCTTAGAAAAACCCTAGGCCTAATCCTGGCCCTAACCATAACCATAGCCCTAGGCCTAAACATAAAACTCATCCTCACCATAACCCTCAACCTAACACTAAGCCTACCCCTAAAAGTGTCCCTAGCCTGAAAGTACCCTCACTCTAGCACTATCCCTAATCCAAACCGTAACCGGAAATCTAACCCTAAAAACAACCCTAAGCCTAACGCTAACACTAAACCTAATCATAGCCCTTTCACAAAACTTAACCGTAAACTGAACCCTAGCCCTAACCCTAACACTGATACTAAACTTAACCCTAACCCAAACCTAACCCAAAACCTAAAATTAATCCTAACCTCAATGCTAGCCCTAACAACAACACTGACCTCAATCCTAACCCTAAACTAAACCCTAACCTAACCTTAAACCTAGACCTATTCCTATATTTGGCCCTAACTCAAGCCCTAACCCTAATGGTAGCTGTAGCACTGTCCTATACCTAGGGAAAGCCCCAGCACTAGCCCGACCCTAGCCCTAACACTAGCCCTACTTTCACCCTAATCCCTATCTCTACCCCGAGCCCTCAAACTAACGCTAAGCCGAAGCCTATACCTAACCGCAACCCTAGACCTAAATGTAACCGTAGCCATAACCCTAACTCGAACCCTAAAAATACACATAGCCCTGGCCCTTATCCTAGCCCTAAATCTATCCCTAATTCTTTACCTTGTCATAGACCTAGCCCTACCTCTAGCCCTATCCCTAACCCTTCATCTAACCCTTACCCTAAATCTAACCCTAAACTTAACCCTAGCCCGAACCAAAACACTAACCCTAACACTAGACTTAATCTGGCACTGACCCTAACACTAACGGTGGCCGTAAGCCTAACACTAACTATAACCCTAACAGTACCCCTAGCACTAATCCTAACTCTAACCGTACCCCATAGCAGTAACATGAACCATAGCCATAACTCTAACCCTAACACCAACTTTACCCCAAAACCTAACCCTAGCCCATCCTTAACCCTAATCCTAAACCAAATCCTAACTATAATCCCAAAATCTAACCCTAAACTCAATGCTAGACCTAACCCTAACGCTAGCCCTAACCCTAACTCAAACCCTAAACCTAGCCCTAGACCTAGCTGTAGCACTAGTTCTAACACTAGCCCTCTACATTACAATAGCCCTAGCCTTAACCCTAGTTCTAATCCTTGCCCTCGCCTTAGCCCTACCAGTAGCCCTAATCCTATCCCTAGCCCTAACACTAACACAAACCCTAGCCCTATCTCTAGCCCTAACACTAATCTTAACAATAACACCTACCCTAACTCTAACCCTAACTCTAGCCATAACCCTAACCCTAACCCTAGCCCTAACCCTAACTCAAACCCTAAACCTAGACCTAGACCTAGCTGTAGCACTAGCTCTACCACTAGCCCCATACTTAAAAATAACCCTAGCCTTAACCCTAGCCTTAATCCTTGCCCTCGACGAAGCCCTACCACTAGCCCTACTCCAAACCCTAGCCCGAACACTAACACAAACCCTAGCCCTATCTCTAGCCCTAACACTAATCTTAACCATAACACCTACCCTAACTCTAACCCTAATTCTAGCCATAACCCTAACCCTAATCCTAACCCTAACCATAACAATAGCCATAGCTCTAGCCCTAGACCTAACACGAACCGTATCCCTAACCTTGGCCCCAAACCTAACACTAACTCTAACTCTAAACCTAGTCCTATTTCTAGCCCTAGTCCTATTCTTTGACCTAGCCCTAAACATAGCCCTAATATTAACCCTCCCTGTAGCCATAGCCATAGCACTAACTGTATATCTATCCCTAACACTTGAACTGATACTTACCCTAAACCTAAACCTAGCCTGAACCCGAACCCGAAACTGAACCCTAACCCGACCCCAGCACTAACACTAAACCAAGCTCTACTTCAAGCCCTATCCCTAACCCTAAACATAAACCTAACCCTAGTCCTAACATTAGCACTAACCCTAACTCTAAACTTAAACCTAACCCTAGCCCTAGCTATAGCCATTGCCATGGCCGTAACCATAACTATGGAACTAACCCTAACCCTAACCATAGTCCTTACACGAACACTATAACAAGCCCTAGACCAAACCCTAAACCTAACCCTAACCCTAACCTCAACTCTACAATTAGCCTATATGTAGCCCTATCACCAACGCTAACCATAAACCTAGCCCTAGCCGTATTTATAGGTCTACCACTGGCCATAACCATGACCACAGACCTAATCCTAACCCTAACCCTAACTCACAGTCCTTACACTAACCCTATACCTAAAACTAGACCAAGCCCTAAAGCAAACCCTAACCCTAATCTCAACTCTAGACCTAAGCCAATACATAGCCTTAAACCTAACAGTAACCCTTATCCTAGCCCTAGCTATACATCTACCCGTAGCTCTAAATCTAGCCATAAACATAGCCTAAACCCTGACTTCAGTCTTTCACCTTGCCCTTGAACTACACCTAGCAGTAACCCTAGCCATAATCCTAGCAGTAAACATAACGCTAACCCTAACCCTGCACCATCTCCATGCAAATGTCAGCTTTAAAACAAACATTAACGCTAACCTACCCTAGCCTCAGCCCTAGCCCTAAACCTAAACCTAACCCTATTCCTCACCATCACCAGGCCATAAAACTAAACATAAAACTAACCCTAAACCTAGCCCTACTCGTAGTCTTAGCCCTAACCCAATCCCTAACCGTAATCCTAGCCCTAGCACTAGCCCTAAACCTAGCAAATGCCAAAGCCCTATCTCTAGCCCTAGCCCTAACCCTAGTCATAGCCCTAACACTACTGCTGTCCCTAACACTTGAACAAACCCTTTCCCTAAACCTAAACCTAAAACTAACCCCAAAACGAACCAAAACCGGAACTGTAAACCTAGCCTTACAAAAAAAAAAAAAAAAGAATTAAACCTACAACTTGCCCTGGTCCTAGCGCTAACACTAACACTAATCCTAACCATAGCATTAACCTTAGCACTAGCACTAGCCTTAACCCTTACCCTAACCCTTAACCTAACTGTAGCCTGAGCCATAGTCCTAGCCCTGGATCAAACCATAAACAAAAACCTAACCCTAACCCAAACCTCAATCCTAGACATAATGCTATCCCTAGCCCTAACCCTAACACTAACTGTAATCCTAGCTCCAGTACTATATATGGTCCTAGCCTTAACACTAGCCCCAAACCTAACCCTACTGCTAGGTTTAACCCTAGCCCTAATCCTTACCCTCGCCCAGTCCCTAGTCCTAAACTTATCCCTAAATGTAACTCTAGCCTTAGCCCTCGATCTAGACCTAGCCTTAACACTAACCCTAACCCTAGTCTTAAACCGAGCCTTAGCCCTGGATATAGCCTTTTCTCTAAGACTAGCTCTTACCCAAACCTAACCCGAGCCTTAAGCATAGATCTAATTCTTGCCTTTGCCCTAAATCTAAACTTATCCCTAACCGTAAAGCTAGCTGTGCCCTAACCAAACCCCTAATACTAGCCCTGCCCCTAACCCTAAACCTGGCACTATTTCTACCCTTCGTCCTAACCCTATCCCTAATCCTAATCCTAGTTGTGCCTTAGCCTTAAACCAAGTCATATCCCTAGATCAAGCAATACCCCTAGCCCTAAACACTAGCCTTAGTTCAAGCCCTAGCCCTTAGCCTTCTACTAAACCTAACCATTGAACTAAAACTAACCCTAAACCCAACCCTAACCATACCCTGACCCGAACACTAAACTTAATACTAGCCCTAGCATTAACCCTAAACACAGCCGTAAACCTAGCCCTACACCTAAACCTAAAACTAAATCTAACATTAACTCTAACATGAGCCCTAAAACTAAACCTAACCCTGAACCTATCCCAAGCACTAGGCACAGCCCTAGACCTTGCCCAAAGCCTAATACTAACTCTAAACTTAACCCTAACCCTAGCAATCACCTTAGACCTAGCCCTAACCCTAATGATAACCCTAAACTTAAACCTAAATCTAGTCCTAAACCTAACCTTAAACCTAGCCCTAACCCGAACTCTAAAAATAAACCAACCCTAAGAACTACCACTAAGGTTGGACATGACTCTACGCCTAAACCTATACCTAACACTATCCCTAACCCTAACCCTAACACTAACCCTAGCACTAACCTTGCATCTAACCCTAATCATAACCCTAAATGTAAACTCCACCCTAGACATGAATTAACCATAGCCCTAGCCATAACCTTAGGATAATAATAGCCGTAGACCTGGCTCTACCACAAGCCCTATCTCTCGCCGTAACACTAAATCTAATGCTAGCCTTAACCCTAGCCATTATCCTTGACTTCACCCTAATCCTAGACGTAACCATAGCTCTACACCTAGCCTTAGCCATAGCCCTAACTCTAGCTCTATCCACATCCATTGAACTAATTCTGACCCTATCCCTAACCCTAATTCTAGCCCAAAACTGAATACTGACTGTACCATAGCCTTAGCAGTAACTTCAACCCTTGCACAAACTCTACCACTAGCCCTAGCCATAATCCTAAAATGAACACTAGCCCTAACCTTAGACCTAACACAAACCCTAACCTTATACCAATCCCTAGCCCTAGCCATAGCCCTAACCCTGGCCCTAAACATAACCATAGCCCTAACCTTAACCCTAACATAGTCCTAACACTAACCCAAAACCTAGCTGTAGACCTAATCCTAACACTCACCCTAACCCCAACCCTAAAGCTAGCCCTAACACAAGATTTAGCCCTAGCTGTAATCCTATCCCTAAACCTAACACATTAGCTAATCTTAAAACTTGCCCCAGCACAATTCTTTCCTTTAACCCTACCTGTAAACCTAACCCAATCCCTAGCCCTACCCATAGCCCTAACCCTAACACGTACCCTATACCAAGAAAGACCTAACACTACATCCAACTGTATCAATAGCCCTAAACTGAACCCTAAACCAAAATCTAGATCTACGCCTAGTCCTAGTCCTTGTCCTAACCCTAACCATGAGCCTAACCTTACCACTAGCCATACACCTAGGCCCTGATCTACCATGTGGCTTAGCCATAAACCTGGCACTAAAATTAACAATAACTATAGCTCTAACCCTCTGACCAGCCCTAGCCCTAAATCTAGACTTAACCCAACATCTTGGCCTAGCCCTGAACCTAACCCAAACCCTAACATTAAAAGTAGCCATAAACCTGGTCTGAGGATTAAACCTAACCCTTAGATAAACCCTAGACCTAATCCTTGCCCTAACCATAACCCTAGCCCTAGGCCTAACCATAAACCTCATCCTCACCATAACCCTAACCCAGCACTAAGCCTCCCCCTAGAAGTGTAAAGAGCCTGTAACTAACTCTAACTCTAGCACTATCCCTAATCCAAACCATAACCTTAACTCTAACCCTAACACCAACCCTAACTCTAACGCTAACACTAAACCTAACCATGGCCCTTTCCCTAATCCTAACCCTAAACTGAACTCTAGCCCTAAACCTAACACTGATCTTTAACCTAACCCTAACCAAACCTAGCCCAAACCCTAAACTTAACACTAACCTCAATGCTAGCCCTAACAACAAGGCTGACAATAAACTTAACCCTAACCCTAACCTTAACCTTAACCTTAAACTTAACCCTAAACCTAGTCCTATTCCTAGCATTATCCTTAACCCAAGCTCTAACCCTAATGCTAGCTGTAGCACTAACTCTATACCTAGGGAAAGCCCCAGCACTAGCCTGACCCTAGCCCTAACAGTAGCCCTACTTCCAACCTAAGCCCTATCCCTGTCCCGAGCCCTCACCTTAACACAAAGATAAGCCTAACCTAAACTCCACCATGGACCTAAACCTAACCGTAGCCATAACCCTAACTCAAACCATAAAAATACACATACCCTGGCCCTAACCCTAACCCTATACCTATATCTCATCCTTTACCTTGTTGTAGACCTAGCCCTACCCCTAGCCCTAAACCTAACCCTTCATCGAACCCTTACCCTAGACCTAACCCTAACCATAACACTAGCCCAAACCGAAACACTAACCCTAACACTAGATTTACCCTGGCCCTAACCCTAACGCTAAGCATAGCATTAACCCTAACACTAACTGTAACCCTAACAGTACCCCTAGCACTAACCCTAACTGTACCCCATAGCAGTAACACTAACCATAGCCATAACCCTAACCCTAAACCCAACTACACCGCAAAAGCTCACCCTAGCTCATCCTTAAACCTAAACCTAAAACTAATCCTAACTATAGCCCCAACTCTAACCCTAAACTTAACCCTAAACTCAATGGTAGTCCTAACCCTAACTCAAACCCTAAACCTAGCCCTAGTCCTAGCTCTAGACTTAGCTCTACCACTAGCCCTATACATAACAAAAACCCTAGCCTTAACCCTAGCTCTAATCCTTGCCTTGGCCATAGCCGTACCACTAGCCCTAAAGCTAAACCTAGCCCAAACACTAACACAAACCCTAGCCCTATCTCTAGTCCTAACACTAATCTTAACCATAACACCTACCCTAGCTCTAACCCTAATTCTAGACATAACCCTAAACCTACCCCTACCCCTACCCCTACCCCTAACCCTAACCCTACCCCTAGCCCTAGCCTTAGCCTGAGTCCAAGACCTAGTCCTAACACCGGATGCTAGACCTAACCCAACCTCTCCCGTCAAACTATCCCTAACCCAAAACCAGACTGGAGCTCAGCTGTAGCCCTTCTCCTACCCCTAACCATAATAATGACCCTAAACCTACACCCACACTGAGCCCTAGCACTAACACTAACCTGAACTGTAACCCTCTTTGTAAATCTAACACTAACTCTAAATGTAAGGCTAACCCTAGCTCTAACCTTAAACCTAGCCCTACGTTAAACCTAACACTGGCCCTAACACTAATTGTAAACATGAAACTATCCCGAAACATCACACTACCCAAGTGCTTGCTCTAAAACTAACCCTAACCCTATCTCTAGCACTAAACCTATCTTTAACCCTAAACCAAAACCTAACACTAACCCTAGCTTGAACCACAACCCTAAACCTAGACCTATCCTAACCGGATCCATAATCGTGAACCTAGACACAGTCGTAGCCCTAACCCTAACCCTAACCCTAACATTAACCCTAGCCCTAGCCCTAACCCTAGCCCTAACAACAGCCCAAAACCATGCCTTAAACCTAAACCTAACACTAACCATAGCTCTAGACCTAGCTATAGCCACAACCCTAAACCTAGCCCTAGATCTGACCCTAACCGCTGCCATTAACTTTACTGTAAACCTAACACTAGCCCTAACCCTAGTGCTACCCCAAATCTTAACCATAGCCCTAGACATCCTCCTAGCCCAAAAACTAACCATAATACAAACCTTAACAGTAACCATAGCCCTGGCTGTAGCTCTACCCCTAGCCACACCCATAATCCTAGCCCTACCTTTAACCTAACTGGAAACCTACCCCTAAACCTATCTCTACCCCTAAATATAAACCTAGCCCTAACAATAGCCCTAATCCTAACCCTAGGCCTAGCCTTAGCACTAACCCTACAATAAGCCTAACCCTAAAACTACCCCGAGTCCTAATCCTAACCCTAGTCTTAGCCCTAGCCCTAAACCTAAGCATAAACCCTAACATGAGCCCTTCCCGTAGCCCTAAACTAGCCCTAGCCCTAGCCCTAACCCTGGTCCTCACACTACGCTAGACCTAGCACAAACCCTAACTCTATCCCTAGCATTATCCCTAACCAGAACCCTAGCCCTAATCCTAAACCAGGGAGAAAAGTATCACTGATAATAATGCCAGCCCTAACACTACCTAAAACCCTAATCCTAGCATAACCTTCACCCTAACCCAATATTAACCCTAACCCTAACCCTACACGTAGCCATAACCCTCTTCCTAACCCTAAAGTTAAACCTAACCCTAACCGTAACCCTGACCCTAATCCTAACCCTAACCAGAACCCTACAATTGCCCCAGCCCTAGCTCTACACTAAACCCTAATCCTAGCCCTAACTCTAACACTAATCCTACCAATGAACCTAGACCGAAATCTCACCCTTACATTAGCTCTTGCCCTAAACCTAACCCAAACCTTAGCCCTACCCCTTACTCAATCCCTAACCCTAACCCTAACCCTAACCCTAATCCTAACCTAAACGCTAATCTTAGTGCAAATCATAACACAAACCCTAGACTAATCCCTCACAAGAACTGTAACAGTAAACCTAGACCTAGACATGGCCCTAAACCCAAACCTAACCCTAAACTTAACCCTAACCCTGACCCTAACCTTAGCCCTAACACTAACCTAAGCCTAGCCCTAATGACAGACTTAGCCTGAGCCCTAACTATAACCCTAAAACCAAGATTAAACCTAACTCTAACCCTAGCCCTAGGCTTAGCCATAAATCTAAACCTAGCCCTAGAATTGAAACTAAACCTAGTGCTAACCTTGCACCTAATGTTGAACCTAACCCTAACACTAGCCATAGACCAAGCCCTATCCATAGTCATAACCCTAGCACGAGACATAGCCCTAGCAGTACCCCTAACCATAATTCAAACCTTAACACAAACCCTACCCTAGCCATAGCCTTAAACGTTACCCTAACCCTAGCCTTATTCTTGTCCAATCCTAACCCTTACCTTAACCCTAACCCTGCCTTAGTTGTAGCTCTAGCCATAATCCTAGCCCTAACCCAAACATGAACCAAAGAAGTAGCCCTAGCCCTAACAATAGCCTATGCCTAAGAGCTAGCCCTAGCCCTACTAGTACTAAGACTGACACCAGCCGTATCCCTAACCCTAAACTTAGCCCAAGCCCTAGCCCTATCCTTAGACCTAAACCTAACCTTAACCCTAATCCTAACCCTAAACATAGCCCTAGCCCTAGCCTAGCCCTAGACCTAGCCTTAGACCTACACCTAGCCCTAGCCCTAACCCTTACCCTAGCCCTAACAATAACCCTAACCCTAACCCGAACCCTAACTCTAACACTAACAAAAACCTAGTCCTACACCAAGCCCTAGCCCTGAACCTAATCTTAAACCTAGTACTAACCTTTAGCTTAACCCTGGCTCTAACACTATCCCTATACCTTGTCATAAGGCTAGCCCAAGCCCTAAACCTAAACCTAACCCAAACCCTAACCCTATCCCTACACCTAAACCTAAATCTAACACTACCCGTAGCCTTAACTCTAGCCTAGCCCTAGCTGTAACCCTGATGTTAACCCTAGACCTTGTCCTAGACATTTCCCAAACCCTAGCCCTAACAGTAACCCTAACCTTTACCCTAACACTAGGCCTAGATCTAGCCCTACACCTAGCCCTAAAAAAAAAAAAAAAAAAAAAAAAAAAAAAAAAAAAAAAAAAAAAAAAAAAACCTAATCCTAATAGTAAACATAAATCTAACCCGGGCCCTAAACCTAAACCTAGCTCTAGCTCTAAGCCCAGGCTTAGCGCTAGCCCTAACGCTAAACATAACCCTAAACCTAACCCTAGATATAGACCTATGCCTAATCATACATCTAAAATTAAACCTAACCTTAGCCCTAAACCTAACACTAATGCTAACCCTAACCCAAGCCATAAGCCCAAGCCTAGCTCTATCAAAACCTTAATTTTAACCCTAGTCCTTGCCATAGCTCTACTCCTAACCCTAATCCTATCTCTAGTCCTAACCCTAATCCAAAACTTAGCCTTAACCCTAACCCTAACACTAATTCTACCCAGCACTACCCCTACCGTGAGGGCTTCCCCTTGGCATATACGTAAACCTAGCACTAACCAGAAACTTAAACCTAACCCTAGCTCTAAGCCTAGATTTAGCACTAGCATTAACCCAAATGCTAGACCTAGGCCTAGTGGTAGCCTTAGGCTTTCGACTAGATCTAGGCCTAGTTCTAGGCCTAAACTTGTACCTAACCATAAAGCTAACCCTAGCCCTAACACTAGCCCTAATATTAACCTGGTACTAAGCATAAACTTATCCATAAAAATAATCATAAACTAAACCCTAGCCCTCAACCTCACCCTAAACCTAACCGTAGCATTAGACTTAGTCCTAGCTGTAGCCCTAACCCTAGACCTATTCCTAAGCCTGCCCCTAAACCTAAACCTAACCCTAGTCCTAACATTAACCCTAACCATAAACCTAATTCTAGACGTAGCGCTAACCCTAACCAGAACCCTAACAGAAGCCCTAGTCGTGGGCATAACCCTAAACATAACCCTAAACCTACCCCTAACCCTAGCCATCTCCCTAACCCCTACACTAGCCCTAGCCCTGGTGCTAGCCCTAGCCCTTACTTTAACCATACTCATAGGCATAAATCAAATCTTATTCATAACCCAGAACCGAGCCAGAAACCACAGCATAGCCCTAGCTTTTGCGCTAAATTTTACCACAACATTAGCCATAGCCCTAAAATGTCCCTAACCCTAAACCGAACCCTAACTCTAACCCTAGTTCGGATCATCACCCTAACCCTAGACCTAGCCCTAACCTAAACCGAAACCATAATCCTAGACCGACTCCTACCCCTAACCCCAGACCTAGCCCTAGCCCTAACTCTAACCATAACACTAACCATATGCCTACCACTAATGTAGCCCAAGACCTAGCCCTAGCCCTAACAGTAACACTAAATCTAGCCCTAAACCTAAACCTATCCCTAGATCTATTCATACCCTCACACTAACATTAACCATAGCCCTAGCCTTAGCCCTTGTCCTAGCCAGAGCCCAAGCTCGATTCCTAACCCAAACCCAAGACTTAGCCCGAGCCCTGGCCCTCAACCAATCCCTAACCCTAAACCTGACCATAGGTCAGCCGTAAGCGTAGACCAAGCCCTAACCCTAACCCTAACACAAACCCTAATCTTGCTCTATTTCTAGCCTTGGCATTAGCTCTAACCTTAACCCTAAACCTAAACCTAACCCTAAACCTTACACTAAACCTAACCCTAACACTAACCCTAGCCCTAGCCCTAGCCTGAGTCCAAGCCCTAGTCCTAACACCTGATGCTAGACCTAGCCCAACCATTCCCCTCAAACTATCCCTAACCCGAAACCTGACTGGAGCTCAGCTCTAGCCCTTACCCTACCCCGAACCCTAACAATGACCCTAACCCTACACCTAGACTAAACCCTAGCACTAACACTAACCTGAACCATAACCCTCTTTGTAAATCTAACACTAACTCTAAATGTAAGGCTAGCCCTACCCTAACCTTAAACCTAGCCCTAACATTAAACCTAACACTGGCCCTAACACTAATCCTAAGCATGAACTTAGCCCGAAACCTCACTGTACCTGAGGGCTTCCTCTAAAACTAACCCAGACCCTAGCCCTAGCACTAAACCTATCTTTAACCCTAAACCGAAACCTAACACTAACCCTAGCTTGAACCACAACCCTAAACCAAGACCTATCCTAACCGGATCCATAATCGTAAACCTAGACATAGTCGTAACCCTAACCATAACCCTAAACTTAACCCTAGCCCTAGCCCTAACCCTAGCCCTAACGACATCCCTAGCCCATGCCCTAAACCTAAACCTAAACCTAACCATAGCTATAGACCTAGCTTTAGCCACAACCCTAAACCTAGCCCTAGACCTGACCGTAAATGCTGCTGTAAACTTTACTGTAAACCTAACACTAGCACTAACCCTAGTGCTACCCCAAATCTTAAACGTAGCTCTAGACATCATTCTAGCCCAAAAACTAACCACAATCCAAACCCTAACAGTAACCATAGCCCTGGCTGTAGCCCTAGTCCTAGCCCTACCCATAAACTAAGCCCTACCTGTAACCTAACTGGAACCCAGCCCTAAACCTATCCCTTCCCCTAAATATAAACCTAGCCCTAACCCTAGCCCTCACACTACGCTAGCCCTAGCACAAACCTTAACTCTATCTCTAGCATTATCCCTAACCAGAACCCTAGCACTAATCCTAAACCACGGCGAAAAGTATCCCTGACCATCACGCCAGCCCCAGCACTACCTAAAACCCTAATTCTAGCGTACCCTTTACCCTAACCTAATGTTAACCTTAAACCTAACCCTAGACCTAGCCATAACTCACTCCCTAAACTTAAAATTAAACCTAACCCTAAACATAACCCTGACCCTAACCCTAACCCTTGACCTTAACCAGAACACTAGCCCTTGCCCAGCCCTAGCCCTACACTTAACCCTAACCCTAGCCCTAACACTAACCCTAATCCTAAAACTGAACCTAGACCGAAATCTCACCCTTACATTAGCTCTTGCCCTAAACCTAACCCAAACCTTAGCCCTAGCCCTAACTCAACCCCTAACCCTAACTCCAACACAAAGCCTAATCATGCTCCAGCCCTAGCTTTGACCTTATCTTTAAACAAAAACCTAATTCTATCTCTAACCCTAACCCTTGCCCTAGCCTAAGCCCTAGTCCAAGCCCTAGTCCTAACACCGGATGCTAGACCTAGCCCAACCACTCCCCTCAAACTATCCCTAACCCGAAACCTGACTGGAGCTCAGTTGTAGCCCTAAACCTACCCCTAACCCTAACAATGACCCTAACCCTAAACTAGACTAAGCCCTAGTACTAACACTAACCCGAAACATAACCATAGTTGAAAATCTAACACTAACTCTAAAAGTAAGGCTGAACCTAGCCCTAACCTTAAACCTAGCCCTAACATTAAACCTAACACTGGCCCTTACACTAATTCTAACCATGAATCTAGCCTGAAACCTCACACTACCAAAGTGCTTCCTCTAAAACTAACCCTAACCCTAGCCCTAAAGCCTAACAGGAACACTTACTGTAGCCCTAACCTAGCCCTAGCCCTAGCCCTAGCCCTAGACCTAACCCTAGCCCTAACACTACCCTAGCCCTAGTTCAAACCCTAACTCTATCCCTAGCTTTATCCATAACCAGAGTCCTAGCCGCAATCCTAAACCATGGCAAAAAGTATAAGTGACCATAACCCTAGCCCTAACACTACCTTAACACTAGCCCAAATCCTAGCATAACCTTCGTGCTAACCACAACGTTAACCCTAAACCTAACCATTGTCCTAGCCCTAATCCTCTCCCTAACCCTAAAGTTAAACCTTACCCTAACCGTAACACCTATTGTAACGCTAACCCTACCTGAACCCTAGCCCTTGCCCTAGGCCTAGCCCTACACTTAACCATAACCCAAGCCCTAACCCAAACACAAACCAAAGCACTAGCCCTAGCCCTAACACTAGCCCATGCCTAAGAGCTAGCCCTAGAACTACCCTAATACTAAGCCTGACACCAGCCTTATCCCTAACCCTAAACTTAGCTCAAGCCCTAGCCCTATCCCTAGACCTAAACCTAACTTTAACCCTAAACCTAACCCTAACCCTAACACTGCCCTAGGCCTAACAATAACCCTAACTTTAACCCTAAATCTAACACTAACAAAGACCTACACCTACACCAAGTCCTAGCCTTGGACCTAACCTTAACCATAATGCTAACCCTTAGCTTAACCCTGGCCCTTACACTATCCCTATCCCTTGTCCTAAGGCTAGCCCTAGCCCTAAACCTAACCCTAACATAAACCCTCACCCTAACCATACCCCTAAACCTAAATCTAATGCTACCCATAGCCCTAGCCCTAGCCCTAGCCATAACCCTGACCTTAACCCTAGACCTAGTCCTAGCCCTTTCCCAAACCCTAGCCCTAACAGTAACCCTAAGCTTTACCCTAACCCTTGGCCTAGATCTAGTCCTACACCTAGCCCTTAAAATAACACTTATCATAACAGTAAACATAAATCTAACCAGGGCCCTAGACGTAAACCTAGCTCTACCTCTAAGCCCAGGCTTCGCCCTAGCCCTAATGATAAACATAACCCTAAAACTAACCCTAGACATAGACCTATCCCTAACCCTAAACCTAAAATTTAACCTAACCCTAACCCTAAACCTAACACTAATGCTAACTGTAATCCTAGCCATAAGCCCAAGCCTAGCTCTAACAAACCTTAATCTTAACCTTAGCGCTTGCCCTAGACCTACTCCTAACCCTAACCCTATCCCTAGTACTAACCCTAATCCCAAACCTAGCCCTAACATTAACCCTAACACTAAACCTAACCCTAACTCTAACCCTATCCCTAGTTCTAACCCTAATCCAAAACATAGCCTTAACCCTAACCCTAACACTAATTCTACACACCACTACCCTACTGTGAGGCCTTCCCCTAGGCCTATACCTAAACCTAGCACTAATCTGAAACTTAAGCCTAACCCTAGCTCTAAGCCTAGATTTAGCACTAGCATTAACCCAAATGCTAGAACTAGGCCTAGCCGTAGGTTAGGCTTAGAACTAGATCTAGGCCTAGTTCTAGACCTAACCTTGTACCTAACCCTAAAGCTAACTCTAGCCCTAACACTAGCCCTAACATTAACCTGGTACTAAGCCCAACCTTATCCGTATAAATAATCATAAACTTAGCCCTAGTAATCAACCAAACCCTAAACCTAACCCTAGCTTTAGATCTAGTCCTAGCCAAAGCCCTAAACCTAGATCTAGTCCTAAACCTGTCCCTAACTCTAAACCTAGCCCTAAACCTAACATTAACCCTAACCATAAACCTAACCCTAGACCTAGTGCTAACCCTAACCAAAATCCTAACACTAGCCCTAGTCGTGGACATAACGCTAAACCTACCCCTAACCCTAGCCCTCGCCCTAACCCCAACACTAGCTCTAGCCCTGGTGCTAGCCCTAGCCCTTACCTTACCCATACTCATAGGCATAAAACTAATCCAAATTATAACCCAGAACCGAACCAGAAACCTCACCATTACCCTAGCTTTTGCCCTAAATTTTACCACAACATTAGCCCTAGCCTTAAATGTCCTTAACCCTAAACCTAACACTAACTGTAACCCTAGCCCGGACCTTCACCATAATCCTAGACCTACCCCTAACCCAAACCATAACTGAAATCCTCGACCGACTTCTACACCTAGCCCCAGACCTAGCCCTAGCCCTAACTCTAACCCTAACACTAACCATATCCCTACCACTAACGTAGCCCTAGCCCTAGACCTAGACCTAGCCCTAGCCCTAGCCCTAATATTAACACTAGCCCTAGCCCTAAACCTAAACCTATCCCTAGACCTAATCATACCCTCACACTAACATTAACCATAGCCCTAGACTTAGTCCTTGTCCTAGCCCGAGCCCAAGCCCGAGTCCTAACATAAACGCTAGACTTAGCCCGAGCCCTGGCCCTCAACCAATCCCTATCTCTAACCCTAACCATAGGTCAGCCATAACCCTAGCCGTATCCCTAATTCTAACCCTAACACAAAGCCTAACCTTGCTCTAGCCCTAGCCTTGGCCTTAGCTCTAACCCTAACCCTAACCCTATCTCTAACGCTAACCCTAGCCCTAGCCTTAGCCCAAGTCCAAGCCCTAGTCCTAACACCAGATGCTAGACCTAGCCCAACCACTCCCCTCAAACTATCCCTAACCCGAAACCTGACTGGAGCTCAGCTCTAGCCCTTACCCTACCCCGAACCCTAACAATGACCCTAACTCTACACCTAGACTAAACCCTAGCACTAACACTAACCTGAACCGTAACCCTCTTTGTAAATCTAACACTAACTCTAAATGTAAGGCTAGCCCTACCCTAACCTTAAATCTAGCCCTAACATTAAACCTAACACTGGCCCTTACACTAATTCTAACCATGAATCTAGCCCAAAACCTCACACTACCTGAGTGCTTGCTCTAAAACTAACCGTACCCCTAGCCCTAAAGCCTAACAGGAACCCATACCATAGCCCTAACCTAGACCTAGCCCTAGACCTAACCCTAGCCCTAACACTACCCTAGCCCTAGTTCAAACCCTAATTCTATACCTAGCTTAATCCATAACCAGAGTCCTAGGCCTAATCCTAAACCATGGCGAAAAGAATCAGTGACCCTAATACTAGCCCTAACACTACCTTAACACTAGCACAAATCCTAGCGTACCATTAACCCTAACCCCAACGTTAACCCTAACACTAACCCGAACCCTAGCCCTAGACTTAACCCTCTCCCTACCCCTAAAGTTAAACCTTACCCTAACCGTAACCCTTATCATAACCCTAACCAGAACCCTAGCCTTAGGCCTAGCCCTAGCCCTACACTTAACCCTAACCCTAGCCCTAATGCTAATCCTAATTCTAACCCTGAACCTACACCAAAATATCAACCTTACATTAGCTCTTGCCCTAAAAATAACCCAAACCCTAGCCCTAGCCCTAACCCCATCCCGAACTCTATCCCTAACCAAAACTCTAAACATAGCGCAAATCATAAAACAAATCCTAGACTCATCCCTTACAGTAACTGTAACAGTAAACATGGACATAGTCATGGCCCAAACCTAAACCTAACCCTAATACTAAGCCTAACCATAAATCTAACCCTATCCCTGACCCTAAGCCTAACCCTAACACTAAACCTAACCCTAGTCCTAATGAAAGACTTAGTCTGAGCCCTAACTATAACCCTAAGACGAAGCCTAAACATAACTCTAACCCTAGCCCTAGCCTTAGCCATAAACCTAAACCTAGCCCTAGAACTGAATGTAAAGCCAGTGCTAACCTTGACCCTAAAGTTGAACCTAACCCTAACACTAGCCATAGACCAAACCCTATCCCTAGTCCTAACCCTAGCCCTAGTCATAGCCTTAAACCTTACCCTAACCCTAGCATTACTCTTTGACATAATCCTAACCCTTACCTTAACCCTAACTCTAATCCTACTCTAGTTCTAGCTCTAGCTGTAACAGTAGCCCTATCCCAAACACAAACAGAAGCACTAACCCTAGTCCTAACACTAGCCCATGCCTAAGAACTATCCCTAGCCCTACTCTAGCACTAAGTCTGACAACAGCCGTATCCCTAACCCTAAACATAGCCCAAGCCCTAGCCCTCTCCTTAGACCTTAACCTAATCTTAAACCTAACCCTAACCCTAACCCAGCCCTAGCC
>PVKM010002792.1:0-62014 GCA_004027735.1 Carollia perspicillata
GGGGAGTGTGGGTGGGAGGGGGTGTGCAGGGTGGAGGGGAATGAAGGGAGGGATGGGACAACTGTAATGGCATAATCAATAAAATATATTTTTTAAAAAGTGATGTCCCATACCATCTCCATTGCCCTTTTTTGTTTAAATGTTAAAAAAAATTGAAAGAGAGTTTTAAGATAATAAGAATTGGTAAGCGCAATAAACTAAACTGAGCAGAAAACATGGCAAGGTAAAACATGTAATTTCAGTAAAGCTTGTCATTTCAGTTTGAAGGAAGAAAATATAAAAGTTTTTATAGAATTTCAAGGTTAGAAAGAATCTTAGTAATTCACGTTTGATTTCTAAATTTAAAAAGCAGTGACACAAACCTCCATTCAATTATATCAACAAATTAAAAGTACAATTTTATCATATGTCATGTTATTTCAGGGAAAAATGAGAAAATCAATAAAGAGAGAGCTTAAAGGGTGGAGAAAGAAATATACAGGAGTGAGCAAAAGTAGGTTTACAGTTGTAAGTGCACAAAACACAGTGTGTTCTTGTATTATTATTTATTATTATATTATTTATTTATATTACAACTGTAAACCTACATGTGCCCACCCCTGTATATAGACCTCAGGAATGATAATTTTTAGGAAGACAACCAAATCTTAAAAGAATATTTAAGACTTTTAAAAGCAATTTGGGTTTTGCCACTATAGACTAAACAGAGACATGAACACTTGGTATTCGTTGAACAAATGAAGATGAGAGCAGGATTTAGAGCACAGATCACAGGTTCTCTCACCTTGATCTAGACAACAAAAACTACCAAGGTGTGACAGTCTCTTTTCGGTTTGGAATATGGAGACAAATGGAAACAGCTTCTTTTAGACCCAGCCTCCAGTTTCCTGAAGGTTTGTTTCACCGTGACTTGTGATGATTGCGCCACTTTAAACAGCAATACGCATTTGTTTTTGCGACGGCAATCACAAAATTTAATAATGCTATTACTGAACTGCTCTTCGATAATGGCTAACAAAGGTTAGGGTGTGAAGATTCTGAAAATGTTCACATTAATTATTAGCTCTGCTAAAATTGGCACCCTGGAATTTTAGAGAATAATCCAGGATGCAAGTATGACTTTGCTTTACTATGAAGAAAACTTCCAAGACAGAGTCATGAGAGTGGAAGGGTGAATGACCTCTTGCCTACCGAATTCCAGACGAAGACAAGAAAAAACCCTATAAGTGGGTCCTCTCTGGCCATGCAGGATCAGCTTTCCATTTCAATCAGTACCTTGGCTAGCTTGGGCTGGCAAAACATTGCTGTTCTCTTAACCTTGGCCAAGCTGAAAAACTTCATAAATATTTTTTTTCAGTAACAGCCAGAGTGATTTATGGCTTCTTCTACATGTTCTCAGTTAGAAAAACATATTATTTCTCTGCCTCATTTTTTTTTCATTATTCCCACTCTGTTGTCTTTAGCCATAAGCCTTTTTTAATGCAAATATTACTTTGTTTGCATAGTTTTTCAAGTGTGCCTGTGTTTAATGTGCTTTAATTGTGGAGACCAAATTTCTTGAATTTTCTGGGACAGTTTCTATTCTAAAAATTCTATACCATTGTTCTCATAAAGCATCAAAACCATTTTAAATACCTCAACAGTTCCTCAACAAATCACTGTTTTCCATGATGCTGTTTTTAAAATTTGAATGGCAAACCTATGGAGGAGGGAAATACACAATAGTGTATTTTTCAGAGCAGGAATTCTGATTTCAGACAGACCTGAGGCTGTTACTTATTGTGTGTGACCTTGGTCTACAACCATACCACCCTGCACATGCCCGATCTTGTCTGTGTGTGACCTTGGACAAGTTATTTAACATCTCTGTGTTTCAATTTTCTTATCTATTAAAGAAAGATAAAATTACCAACCTCATGGGATGTTGTAAAAATTAAATGAGGGGATTCTGGCACTCAACACTCTGCTTGGCGCATACAAAACCTTCCATGTATGTTAGCTATTATGATTTTTCAGCACCAAAGTCTCACATGAGTATTGCTGGTCATAAAAGAATTATAAGAAAAATGTAATTTTACCACTCCATTAAAAGACCCTAACATGAAAACTACTAAAATGCTGTTTGTTATGATTTGAACCTTAGGAAGTATTTAGCTGGCTATTTGTAGGTTAATAATTAACTAGTCCTTTAGAAAGGAAATCTTTGTAGAAACCATAAGTTTGGAGGAGTTCACATGGGAAGGCCAAGAACAGTAAACTTTAGAAAATAGGCAATTAACTTAGCCCTATTATCTGTTTAATAAACATTGTATCCTTAAGTTGTATCTTAACAAGAACTTGCTAGCAAAATGGGACAAAGGAAAGTATTCATAGAACAAAGATGGTTGAATATGTTTAAAGACTTTCAACATGGTAATCTTATTCTCCCAAACAGAAAGAAAATGTGTAAACTCAGTCTCTCTCCGTCCAACCTCCAGTATGGAGGGGAGTTGTTGCTGTATTTGTTTGCTTCTTTGTATTTGTCGCTGTTTTTGTTTTCCTCTATTAGCAACTTTGAAGGTTGGAATAACCATTGGCAGCCACTGATATTTTTCTTGATAATCCACATGAAGTACTCAATGACTTGCCAAGAAGTGCTGCAAAAAGGCTGGAAAGAATAAATGATTATTGAGCAAGTAGAGTTCTTTAAACAAGTATGAGGAGAATAATGCACCATCATTTCAACAGCAGAGGATGAAAATGACAATGCAAATATTGTATTAGCTAATATACACCTTGGCTGAATTTTTTATTTCTCTTCATGTAATCGTATGCTTTTTAATGAGGGTTATTCAGTGTGTGTGTGTGTGTGTGTGTGTGCGTGTGTGTGTGTGTGTTGTGATTTAAATTTTACACTACTGTAAGACTTTTGATGTAAGTAGTTTACAAATAGAAAACAATAAAACTTTTGTAAGAATAAATGCCCTGATTTGCAAATTTTTAAATAACTTTAATCATATTTATAATTCATCAACTCTTATAGAGCTTTTCATAGTACAGGAATCAAGAGTAGTGGCTACCAAAGCAGGTGTCCACAGGATGTGAGAAACAAAGACAAGGACAAGGCCTTATTTCCCTAATGCATACCAAGCTTAATGAAAGTCTTAGACTTTGATAATACAGGATGAGGAAAAAGGAAAAGTACCAAGAATAGATGTAAGAGTGAGTTTTATAACCTGCAAAATGACTTGCAAATATCAATTTTTGTCTCTTTGTTCATGGGTATTTCCCCACCACTCACAGTAGTGTCTGGCACATGACAGGTATTCAGTAAACATGTGCTGAATGAATGAATACTAGTACATGATATCCAGGCTTCACACTAGAATTTCAGGCCTGTATTTGAATATATAAACAAGTCACAAATTAGATAAAATTCTTCACTTACTAAAACACTGTTAGGAAAGTAATGTAAATGTCGTAAGCAGAACCCTGTGATTGTGCAGAAAGAAGACCCAATTATTTCTTCCAGATGCCTCAGTAAAAGGAGGTAAATAAATTGAGAAGGTTGGTTTTAGCTCTTCTCGAATCTTTTCCTGTACTTAGCTTCCTCAACACAGCTCTATGCTGATTTCCCTTCTACATCTTTGAGGTCTCTTCCACCTCCTTCACTGGGTCATCTTTTTCCAAACCCCTAAGGATTTAAGAAGCAAATGCAATATGAGCAAGGCTTTGTAGTTATCATAAATGACTATTTCAAGAAGTTGTGTGGTAAAGGAAAAGGAGAAAATGTGAAATTGAAGGTACTGAAAGGTACTGGAATGAATAATACTGAGGAGCCGAGAACAAACTATAAAGATTCAAGAGTAAAATAAAATAACCAATGAAACAAGGTTATAGTTTGCAACAAGTATTTCATAACTTTCCCACTTTTTCCAACCCTCCAGCCTCTCTACCATTGAAACCCTGGTTCATGGCTGTTGGCCTGAATAGAGAAAATGAAGCCATTAAAAGAGAATGTCCTAGCCCTGGCTGCTGTGGCTCAGTGGATTGAGCACCACACTACAAAGCAGAGGGTTGCTGGTTCGGTTCCTGGTCAGGGCACATGCCTGGGTTGCAGGTCAAGTTCCCCAGTGCAGGGAGCACAAGAGGCAACCACACATTGACGTTTCTCTCCCTCTCTTTCTCCCTCCCTTCCCCTCTGTCTAAAACTAAATAAATAAAATCTTTAAAAAAAGGAGAGAGAGAGAACGTCCTAGCCCTCCTACTATCAAGTCTTCAAGACAATAATAAGCACCCATCCATGCCTTCTCGCTTTCACCCCACCCTTTCAGCAACTGAAAAGGAATTTCTCCTCCTAACAGCCCCTACCTCCCACCTTCTTTCCACATTCTCCCAAACTTCATATATGTCTCTTTGTTTATCAGTATGGCAATTAAGACTCCCCGGGAACCTCTCACCTTCTCCACATGCAAAATTATTATTTTCCTGATTCTCCAAGTTATGGGTAATTTGGGGGACAAAAATATCCATGAAAGAAAAGTTCTACACAGTTATAAATGACCATGAGATATTCATCTTATAATAGAAATTGTAAAGTTATGGTGAAGGAAAGATTGTGGGTTTTTTTTGGCCAAACCAAAGAGTATGCTTTATCAAGTAGGAAGGAAGAACTAGATAATTCCAGCGAGGGTTACAGTAGGCTTAGGTTCAGTAAGAATAGCAGTTTCAGCTCTGACCAGGTACCTCAGTTGTTAGAGCATCCTACTGATATGCTAAGATTGTGGGGTTCAGTCCCCAGTCTGGGCACATATAAGAATCAACCTGTAAATGCATAAATAAGTAGAACAACAAATCAATGTTTCTCTCTCTCTCTCTCACACTCTCTCTAAAAATTAAAAAAAGAGAACAGCAGTTTCCTTAGCATATTATTTTTTTATTGTTGTTCATGTAGAATTGTCTCAGTATGTTATTTTTTTAATAATTTAAACTTTAAAAAATTATAGATTAATACCTTAATTGCTTTAGAGTTTGATATGGTGTTTAGATTTTCAGATAAAAATAGCCAGAATCCCAGTATTTTTTTCACTTTGGCATTTGGATTTTTTTTAATACAATAAAAAAGCAGGCTTGCCTCCTGGGTATAAGGAGAACTACTAGCTGTAAGAATCAATCAATTGGGAAGGGCATCTGTAGGTAGGAGTTGTGAAAAATTGCCAGCTTGACCTTGAAGATAATGAAAAATAATTGAAACTAGTGGCAATAAGCATTTGTGTCCCACGTGCTGCAGTCTCTCTCACATTTTTTAATTTGGTTTAAAATTCTGTCCTCTACCACCTATTCACACATATTCATGTGCACTATTAACTTCATAATATATATTAACGAGCCCTCACAGCTGGTTAAGATGCTTCTTCTAGCAGGCTAATAACATCACTTGGACTCAATGATGCTGTGAATAATGTAATCTAATAAAAACTGTGTCATGTGCACTGAAAAGTAGTCAGAATAAAAAAATAGTTTACTCTACCCAAAGATGCAGCAACTAGGAATACAATTACACTAGCAAAATCCTTCTGATTTATCTACTTCAATAGAATTTTGTCTATATTTCTTTGATTCCATATATATACACATATATATACACATATACATATATATATTGTTGTAGACTGTCAAGGTTGAGAAAGATATAAAAGGTCACCTACTCCAATAATAATATTATAATATTTATATATTATAATATTATGATAATTATAATATTTAAATTATCTCAACATTTGTTCCAATTGGTCATCTAGCATATACATATGAAACACCTCCTTCTACCCTCAACGTCCTGTCTTTACCCCTCCCCCAAAGTAGCAAGAAGGACTAAAATACCTCTAGAGAAGATGTTTTCAACCTTGGCTATACAGTGGAACATTCATTAAGAGCTTTTTAAAATCTCCATGCTGAAGCTACAACTAAATCAAAATCTCTGGGGTTGGGATCCATAAATTAAAATTTGCTCACACTTTCCAAGTGATTCCGAATTTAGCCAAGGTTGAGAATCACTTCTCCAGAGTCAATATATCCTGGAAAAAAATTGTTTTTGTAGGAAGCCCAAATCAGTCACTCTGCAACTTTGACCTATTCATCCTAAAAGAAGTTTTCTTGGGAATTCTCATCTGACACTCAGGGAAAGACTCTTCTCCTTGCCCGATCAAAAACTGGATAATCAGTTATTTTTATAAAGTATAAATGAAAGATTTAGAACTATAAGTGACAGCCATCACATATAACTCCCTTTGGTTTTTTTAGCTCTTGAAGAAAATATCCCTTTCCCTAAACTTCTACACATCTGAGCAAAAGGGAATTGGATGGAAAAAGTTTCATCTAGACTCTGGCTCTATGAAATGATTCTGTCACTGTTTCTCTATTCAGGAGATGCCTGCCCATCTCTTTGTCATATAAGATATGATAACATCCACGTAAACATTTTCTTTTAGGACACTGAATGATGGGCTTTCTCTATACTCTAATAGAGATATTGTAAAGTTATAATCATGCAAAAATCCTGAGGATATATAATAAGATATTCAGACTATAAAACATCTCCAGATAGTGTTTCCTTCCTTTTTTGTTTATATATACAAGTATGGGCAAAAGTAGGTTTATGTCAAACATAGAGTTTATTCTTGTATTATTATTTATTAATTGTTGTATTACTTATTTTTATTAATCTACTTTCCCCACTCTTGTATAATGATATCTTGGAAACTAAATGGCCTAAGTCTTATTTATATGTATTATATCAGTAATTTTCAACTTGATTCTCAAATGCAACTCTAGCATGCTGGTAGGCCACAGTACACTAGTGTGTTGCGAGAATTTTTAAAACATGTAATGAATGACTATTTAGTCATGGACATGGACCTCTTTTCCCTTAGATTGTTAAATTTAAAAAATGGCAACAGCCAACACAGTAATACCTGTCCAGTGTGAATGAATCAAAATTGTACCTATCTTTTTGTCAGATCAGCAGAAAATATACTTTTTGGTGTGCCACGGAATTTTAGTAAGAAGTTTATGTGTATCCTGAGATGAGAAAGGTTGAAATTCACTATTATACATATTATATTTAACATATAGTACATATTATATAGTATATAGAGTATATTTTTATAATGTATAGTATATATTATACATAAAAATGATATCTTGACTAAATGGCCTAAGTCTTGCAGTTTCATACTGTTGTGTTCCCCTGGTGGCTGATTATCAAGTCCATCCATTCTTAGAAGAAAACACTGCTGCATCTCTAATGGCCTAACTGAACTCAAAATGGATAGTGTGGTATAATCACCTGTCCACATGGAGGACTATGGAAATATTTAATAACAGATATCACTTCTTCAATTTCTTTCTTCTCTAGGTTAAATATATCCTCAATTCCTTTAAATGTTCCTCATTAAACATGCCTTTACTTTCCCTCAATATCGCGGCCACTTTCCTCATATTACTCTCTAGGTACATCTAACCCTCTTTAAATTATGGTTGCCAGAGATATGGAGATTACCTTATTCATCCTTGATACCTTAAAATAGAAGTTGTCTTACTTTAAAGACTGAGATAAGAAGTTGATGAATAATTGAAAAAAATTGCTAATGTGAAGAACCATTAAATGAATGCAATAAGTCACTAGCACATGATGGTACACTATTTTACCAGAAGTTTATAGTGTCAGGTCTAAGCAATGAAAAGAATGGAGTTGCCATTAACTTTTCAGGAGAAAACTTAGAAAGGAGAAAGTTTTGCAGGAAGGACAGATCAGAACTTAGTTTGAGACTGTTAATATTTTAGTGTCCATTAGTTAGCATTTGAATATTTAAGTCAGGTATTCAGGAGAGAGGTCTGAAGCTATGAATGTTAGAAAGGCATAAATGTATGTGTCACCAGCATTTAGATGGCACTTAATGGCATGATTTTGGATGAGACCACCAAAGGAATGAGTATAGATATAAAAGAGAAGAGGTACAAAGACTGAGCCCTTAGGGCATTCTGATGTAAAGAAGGGAGTAATAACCAAGAAATAAGAATTAAAAGGAGCAGTCAATAAATTAGTTTTAAAAAACAGTAGGGTGTGTTCTGCAGGCCCAGTGAAGGGAGGAAGTGCTCAGCTGGGTCAAGTACTGCTAGAAGTCTAATAAGATGAGGCCTTGAGGTCATGAATGATATTGACAGAGTGGTTGTGGTAGAGTGGCAAGAGCAAAAGAAAGCAAGGATATGTATGAAGGAATTGGATATCAAGTGTACAAATACCCTTTTCCTTGGGTTTTGCTGTAAAGGAGAGAAGAGAAATAGCACATAACCAAAAGGGAAGTGAGATCTGCAAAAAGGTGATTATTTTTTGGAGGTAGAATAAAAACAGTACATTTGTTTATGATTAAGAAATATCCATTAGAGAGAAGGGAATTGATAAGTGAAAAATGGAGAGAATAAATGGAAGATATCCTTGAGTCGGAAAGGTCTCTCCCACTCAAAGGCCTAGAACACAAGTTGAGGGCCTGGCCTTATCTAAAAGTGCATAGAGTTTATCTATAATAACAGGGGAGAAAGCAGAGTATATGGCCACGAATGCATTAGGTTGAATAGAAAGGGTGGTACTGCTTTTGAAAGTTCAAGTACTGCTCTGTTTCCTCAGAAAAAGGGGAAGCATGATCAGAAGCTAAGAAGAAGGATGAAGGAGAAAGTGTTGGAGGTTTAAGAAGAAAGGAGAAGGAATGAAATAATTAAGTCTAACAGTGTGGGAGTTTAATGGCTAGGCAGCATTAAGGGCCCACTTAAGGTAAATGATCATGAACATAAAGTGAGACCAGTCAGCATGGTTTTGTGTTTTTCCCTAGTCATGTCAACTAAACATTATAGGTATGCAAGGGACATAAAATTGATTTTAACCAGGACTGAAGACAAGCGAAAACAATAGAATAAGGAAGTGGAAAGAGACTGCAAGCATTGGCAAGGGAGTTCGTATAATTACTGACTACAGAATTCAAGCTGAGTAACAAAGAATATGAAGACATGACCAGTGAGATGGTGAAAAAGAAGTAGAATCGGTAAGTTTATTGGTCCTGGTGCAGTCAAAGGATTGTTGGAATTGAGGTCCTGGGAGAAACAAATTAGAAAGGTTGGAGAAGGAGGACTCCATGTGGAAAGCTTGAAGACGAAATCAGGGTTTCAGTATTGACAAATGCAAGGTTTAATACGCGATCTATAGAGTGGTTGAGGGAATGTGGAAGAGGTCATTGAAAGAGAGGAGGTTCAGAAACTGGAAAATCAGGAAACTGGAAGGATTGTCTATGTGTATAAAGAAATTATCAAGAATCAAGACAGCTGTACTATCTAAAAGAGTGACAGCAATGAGGAGGAGTGACTTTCTGGGGGGTCAGTACTTGACTGCAAACAGGTGGGGTGGTGGGTGGAATAGACATCTGACGACACAAGAATAAAATCTTGGGCGGGAGATAGTTTAGAGGTTGTTTTAGATATTTGTTCTTTATGCAACAAACTTGGCTTCACCTTCAGCTTATCATTGATATATTTGTTTCACATATATTCTACATTGTCTTTTTCGACTTGTATGAAATTACAGAACAAAACAAGTCTAAAGAGAGAGATCTGAACCATACCACTAGAAACCTCCCTCCAAGTTGATACTGACCAGTTAATAAACATCCCCCTAATATGCTATGGTTTAATAATTTTATTAACTTGTTTGTAAAGATGTCCAGTGCTGTGAGACATGTCTTGCTTCATTGAAATTTCAATATTTTATATCAAGTGCAATGTTTTTCAGACTAGCATATGCTGCCCCAAGGAGTCCACAGATATATACTTAAAGGTCCTCAACTTCCATAGGAGAATTATTCCAATGTTGTCCTTTTATTTGAATAAAAATATTTTTAATCAATATAGGTATATGCAATATAATTTGGATGACCTCTTTATAATTGAGGACTTCTACATGTCTTCTGTTCCTGGGTCTATGTTTATCCTCACGTTGGTACCAAGAAGTACTACTTTAATTATTGAAAAAAAAACAAAGGATGCCTTAATATTTAAATGATGCATGCACACAAAAAATAAGGCAGATAAAATCATTATGTCCTCTACAAGTGATGTCTTTGCAGTGTTTCAAATGAAGAAAAGACATGGGTGACAGGCATGAGGTAGAATCATTACACAGCAAGTGATAGAATTGGAAGATCAAACCCATGGAAATCAGTACCACATTCACATTGCTGAACAGCAATTTCAGTTTTTCTAAACAATGTCAACTATCATATGAAATTAACAGGATAGATTTAAATAATATTTTATAGCTTTTTAACATTTACATAAGCTTGGTCTGTAGTTTTATGTATATTTAATTATTATTAAAATAAAAATATTTAGGTAGATTTTCTCTTCTTTCCTCTTAATAGGTTTTAATTATTACTGAAGTTGAAGGAATACCCATCCTTTCCATTTTCCTTATATGTCACTAAAGACTCTGATTTTAAAAGAGAGTAAAATAGCCAACATGTCTTGTCCTTTATGGCTCCACGCTGGCAACCATAAAACTACCCTTTTTTCTACATCCTCTAACATTATTACTGTATTAGTCAGCTAACATCCTCCCCAATCTCAAAGCTGTACCACAATTTATATGTACTTCTTATTACAAGTCTCATGCAGATCCCAGAGAAGCTCTCCTCATCACGGTCACTCAGAAACCCACACTAACAGACTTCATCTGGACACCAGAGCAGTGACTGGCTTTTTAAAGTTTCCTCCTAGAAATGCTACATATTGTTTTCAATTACTTTTCATTGGTGCCCATAAAGACTGCCCATATTCCTAGAATCTTACAGGATAAATACCGTATTCATCAGTTTAGAATTAACATTGGGGGAAATGAGAGTTCTTCGTAAACAAGGAAAATGGACTCTAACTAACTTAAGCAATAAAAAGAAAATCATTAAAAAGACTAAAAAGAGACCATTAAATAACCAGGTTCAGAAAGATAAAAAACCAGAGAAGTTCTGGGTGTCTCCATAGTAAGAATAAACAAATGGCCCCTTTAAGGTGCCTCTACTGGAGTGAATGAAATTCACACCGATTCAGGCTTTTGGATGTTCATTGAGGGGGTGAGAACTGACTGGTTAGCTTGAGTCATATGCACACCCCATGGATAGGGGACATCAAGCACCCTAATATCCCATTCCAGTGAGGAGGAAGGTGATTTCCTAAAAGAGAAATCAGTGTTGTAATGAAAGGACTGGAAGAGGGACAACACAAACCAAACTACAACCATTTTTTCTGTTTGAAAATGTGAACTTTATTCATCAGACTCCGCATCTCCTCTATTTTTGGTTTCTCAGAAGTTTATTGTCGTTCTTACGCCCATAGGCTGGGAGACTGACAAGAGACAGAAGCTGCCTGCCCACAGTTATCTTTCCTATTGGCGAGCCAACACAGCCGGCCTATCTTTACAGACATCGTCTGTCGTCATCTCCAGGAGGGGTTGCACACCTAACAGTGGTCCAGTTGTGAGACTAGACAACCGTAATTTATCAGAGCAAGACGGCATGCGAAGGAAATGAAAGACCCTGAGGACATTTGTGAAAGTCCACATCACGGGGAACTTCCTGGAGAATGATGATTTCGGGGTGGCAGCAGCTCTTAAGAGAAATCCTGGGCTGTCTTAAGTTACTAGTAATGTGATTGGGAAAAGGAGCCACGGGAAAAGATTTTTAGGGTAAGAATGTGAACATAAAACGAGAGAAGCTCATTCTACCCTGGCCCCAGCTGACCTTTGAGATTTGGCTACTATTGAGTTCTTCATAAGTACCACCTGTTTTTCCTACTTCGGAGAATCAGTTATAAATAAAATGAGTTATTAATATTTGGCAATGCAGCTTCGAACACTGAATAGAAAGTTTTACTGACTACTCTGCTGAGTCTTTGAAGACAGATGGACTAAACATGTGCGCATCATTTGAACTGGCAGCAGTTTGCAACGGAGGGCCAAGAGCTCATGCTGTCCACCCCACCCCCACACACCCCGCTTCTGCAGGCAGAGCTCTCCAGATAATCAGAGAGAGTTCTGCACATTCAAGAAAAAGACAAAGCACGAGTCTGGGATGCGTTTGAATTACATTTAGTTACTTTTATTTTTTTACTTTTTTAAAAAAGACTGATGCCAAAGAGTCTGTCTATACCTGTGTTTATAATATAGAACATTTTGTGATGAACTAATTCTCCCTGGAGAATCTCTCACCAGTCATAAAGTAAGCAATCTGCATGCTGCACTTACTCTTTCAGGCCTTAAGTAACTGCTGCTTTACAGAATGGCCCAGATGTAGAAATAAATACAAAGATAAGGAAAGAAGCTTCCATTCCAGTTTGCCAATCTATTGCCACTTCAGTTCCCTAAATGAATTCCTAGTGGCTTAAAAGAGTTGACATAGATTCTGAACTCTGTCAAACTTCTAGAAAGGAGCTTAGAAGCTAGTAGAAAAATTAATAAATTATTTAGATTTTAAAAGATTGAAGATGAAATAATGAAAATATTGGGCACTGTATTTATTCCTTGGGCCAAGAAGTTTAAGACAAGTTTTCTAGGAGACAATGAGCGGCAGAGTAATCCTATATTTTAAGGGCTCAGTCTAAGTATGGGCTTAGAAATGCATTACATACCATGTGGGGGGGCTCCGCACGCAGGGCCCCCCCATCCGCCACGGATGAACATAATGCTACCAAGATATGATTTGCTTGGGGAGGAAAGGCGCTAGTCTTTCAAGGGAGAAAGGCCCCAAGTCCTTGCCTCAATGGCTTTTTATTAGGTTCATAACACACAGGGATACAGGTAAAGCTCATCAATCAATGTCAGGTGGCAAGGATCAAACAACAGATAACATTTCAAAGAAATCCGAGGGCTTAATCTGAGTCAGTGTCTGTCAGGTAAGGGGGCTGCAAAGAACTTCAGGAGACACTCATTTCCTGCCCAGACTCTTATCATATGGATGAAAGCACTCTTAGCAAAGCAAGCTTTACTAATTCTTTCTTATGCCCGATCACCCCAACCCACTCTAGCTGGCAGAGGGCTGCACCCTGTCCCTGTCAAGATTCAGGCTTAAGTGGATTAGAGCCAGGAAGCCGCTTCTACCAGATGATAAGGGGACTTGAGCTATGTCAAAATAGCGGGGGTGGGGTGGAGCGGTTGAGGCTCCTTCACCCTCACTTTGCTGCAGCCCCTGAGTCCTTTCTTGATAGCCACCCACAAGTGATCGTGTCTGGCATGGGTTGCCCCTCCTCTGAGGGGTCTTACCCATAGACTCTGACTAACTGACCAAGCGTTAGGGGCTAGAGATGGCAGAAGCAGTGCTCTTGCCAGGGAGATAAGCTTTGTTTCCTCAGTGGCTCACAGTCCAGAGGTCTCTCACTCAGCCTTAGCCATGGGGGGGTGGGGTGTGGGGGGTTACAACTCCTGACACCAGCCTGAGCGGTTCCCAACAATACCATGCTATGGATTACAGTATAGAAATGTATTATATGTGGAATGCTGCTGACTGCGGAGTAGCGGACTGAGGCAGCTATTTGCTACAGGCTACACATCTTTGTGGAGTCACTATAGGCTACCCCATGATTAAACCTCCTGATTAAAATACTGCGATGGCTTCTAATTGATCTTAGAGTACATTCCTAAACCTGTGATATGGTCAGCAACATCCTGGCCTGATCTAGTCCTTGCTCACCACTCCAACACTAACTCCTGATACTATGCTGCGGCCACACTGGCCTCCTGTAAGTTCCTCCAATACCCTAAGCTCCTCCTCACTTCAGGTTATTTGTAGATACCGGTGCCTTTGACAGGGGCACTTGCTCTCCATTTGTTTGTGACTAACTACTACACATTTTTCAAGCCCCAGATTAACCTTCTCTTTAGTCTTCTCTAACTCTCAGAGGAGGTTGAGTCTCATTATTACACTCTTTTTTTTTCAATTCAAAGATATTGAAGCCAGGGTAATTATAAATTAATGATGAGCAATAATTTATACTAGTGATAGAGCAAAGACATTTCCCAAATCCAGAAACAGGTTGTTTCCAAAATCTCGTAGACTTTTTTTAAAGTGTGAAGTATGTTTTGCAATTGTACTTGGAAGTCCCAGGCTAATTCTTAAAGATTGATCCACCCCAAAACATGCTTAAATATGATGCTTTCAGTACTATTTCAACTAAATTTAGCCACAGTTTATAATATTACTTATATAGAAAAGGACTTTCAGAATTTCATCTAAAGATACCGAGAACACATTTATCTTGTGGTAGCAGCTTCTCCTTGAAACTTCCCCTCCCATGACAGAGACGGTAGATGGGCCCAGGGAAGGAGAGGCGGGAAGGGGAAGACTGCTATAGGAGCAGTCCCCTGAGGCTAGGTTGGTACTTCTAGACACCCATAACATTTAATTTCCAACCTCAATAGCGCCCTTCTGTGACCTTCAGTAGAAGAAGAAATAGTAGGGGTATCGCATCTGGGAAGAGAGGTTGTGAGTAATGTTGAGAAAATACTCCAAAGGTACCAGCTGTTTATAAATCAGATGTTCTTACTTCAGGAGTACTTATCCTCATGTCTAGTAGCTAAGATACACTCTTCCCAAAATAACAATTAGAAGATTTTTCTTAAGAATGAAGCCTGAGGGAAGGTATTTGAATAATTTATGCAAAAGTCATAAGATTGATACCTTCTCTGTCCAAAGAACACCTTGCTAGTGGCTGGAATTCTTGTATCTATCTGCCATACACATAGTGCCTGTGCTGCTAGCTAAAGACTCACAATTTTTTTTTTTACTTTCCTTCACTTTGTTTTTAATATTTCCTATTAGCCCACAGAGTGATTTGGTCATTACAGTCTTACATCTTAGTGTAATTTCCAAGGATGTAGAGCTTGCCCTTTTTTTAATCACATTTTAGATTGGCTTCCTGGTGAGATGTTAAGAAAACAGACACCTTAATCTCACCAGAAACAGTTTATAAATCATATTTAAAATGGGTCTCCTCTGTGAAATTGTTTTGCAAATAATGCTACCTTCTCTGTTTTGATTCCTGTGCCTCACTTCTAAATTTAAAGCTGTAGCTTCCTTGGCAGTTTTTTGCCATTTATGGTCTTCTTATATTTCTGTTGTCACATTTTTCCACAGTCATTGTCTTAAGTGTATTTTAAAACTACATATGAATCTAAACAAAGAAAGAGGCCGATGGTTCTGTGCACCGGGGGAGTGCCATGCTACATTTTTAGGGAAGAGGATCTTAGAGGCACCAATCTGATTCATAAAAGAACAAGGGGACTTCTCTTAAAGTCGTGACTATGAAGCAAAAACAGAGCTTTTTCTAGGCTCTTAGGTTTATTTGAGGGTGGATGTGGCCCTTTTGGTTGAGGTTTTTGTTTGTTTGTTGCACTACTTTGGATAGTACTGACATGGGTAAAGAAAAAACATTTTCCTCTACCACGGGCAACATCAGCAATCTGAGTATGAAAATAAATGGCAAGTGACATTGGTGTTAGTATCAGGGAGAAAAAAGGAGTAATCGGAGGTTTTTTGGCTTGTTTGTTTTTTTTGTTTTTTTCCCACAATGGAGAGTGCTCCACCTAAAAGAGGCAGCTGCTACTTGGTTCAGGCAGACTGTTGCCATTTAGAAATGTGGGCACTGTTATCAGTCTTTTTACTTTTTCTAAAGAAGCCAGACTTTTATGTGAGGGCTCCCAGTTTTTTCCAATGTTGGCTCACACTAATACTTTTTTTGTGTGACTTTACAAGACAGTATGGCATGTATTTTTCAGGAGACACTGACATTATTCTATCTCGACTGACTCATTTGGTGGGAACAAGAAGTCCACATGCTAATGCACGGGAAAGGGAAAGCGGATTAGGAGGAGGGGAAGAATAGGGGAGACGTTCTGCGATACATAAAGATAAGAAGAATTGGTGCTTTATTTCTTGCCAGAATATCTATATTCCACCAAATCAAATTCTTGAGATGTCAAAAACATGTATGATAGTGAGAAATTCCATTTTTCAAAGAAGTACTATAACCTTTAAAGCAGGCAATGAAGAAAGAATATTAGGATATATAACTGTCATAAGTCTAGGAAGACTTGTTCTTATAAAGAGTTGATATTCATTAATAACAAAAATACAGAGAAATGCCATGTATGATAAATGACAAAATCCAAGATACTGGTTATCTAAGGTGCAATCTGGGAGTAAGTACCAAAGGGCTTTAATCGTGTTGCTGGTGTTTTATTTCTTAAGATGGGTGATAGGTATATGAAGGTTCATTATAATTGTTATAAATCTTTATAGGCATGAACTATTTCATAATAAGCACATTTTAAAAGAATAAATGTTAGGCATTTTTCAGACCCGTGAATGGTTTTTCTACCAAACAATTACACTTTCTTTTCAAGGGCAAGAAGGCAAAAGGCTCTTAGATTTTTCTTCTCACACGACAGATCTCTCAGCCTCTGACAGATGACAGTAGTCTGCAAGCTGAAGAGTACACTGCAGGTTGGCAGGAACATGGAGGGGCAAAAATGTGCAGGCTGATAGCACAGCTATGATTCCAGCAATTGGACCCTAGATTTCTGTTTGCTCTCTGTGTCCAGCAAGATCTTTATAGAATGACAGGGCCTAGGAGTCTGTGTGATTTCTATAAGAAAGCAATTAAGTGAGATTAGTAATTCCTGAGTAATAACCAAGCATTACACTGGACATATAGATTGCCATCACCACCACCATCATAATAACAATTAACATTCACTGTAACATTTAACGGTAGACAAAACAATATTACATGCTTTATTGTATCTCCGCCTAACAAAAGCCATGGAAGGGACAGAAGAAAAGTAGTATCATATTCATGGAGAAAACTGCTTTTTCTCAAGATCAATGAGTTATTAAGTGTTGGAGCACTGACCTCACATCTAGGTTTTCTGACTCAAAAAATTTACTTTCTTTCTGTGCTTTACATCAGCTCCATGGTGGAACTTGTCCATCTTCTAATAGTGAGAGGTATTTGATGAAGGAGTTCCAGGATGTCAACCCTCAAAAAATTAAAAATTAATCAAATATCTCTAATCACCGTAGTAAGTTGATAAGAGATTTATAGCCATGACTTTATCAAAACTGCTTCTGGACAACTATCTGCCAGTGACTTACTTTCTCTAATCCCACAGTCTGAGTCCACCAACCTGGCTAGGACCATGGATTTAGCCAGGCCCAAGATTTGGTGGCCAATCCTGTTCTCAATCATGGGTATATTAAAAAAACCCAAAAACCTCACTATGTGAGTATCTTTGCATTCCAGCATTATCTGGCTGCTAATCTCATACTACCTATGTTCATGTAACTATATATGTTCTTTAAACAAATTATTTATTTTTGTTTTAATATTATATCCCAGCAACATACTTAATTATCTTCTTATTTGTAGTAGGTTTTGTCATTTGATTCTCATGGGGTTTCCAGTCATACAATTATGTTATCTGTAAATAGTCAGAATTTTATCTCATTCTTTCCAAGTTTTAGACCTCTAATTTTTTTTTCTCTCATTCAATTGAACGAGTAATACCTTCAGTGAAATTTTAACTAGTAATGGTGACAGCGGACAACCTTGTCACACTCCTGACTAGCAGAGGTTCCTCAGTGAATCCTAATTAAGATGCTGCTCATGTGATGATGGCCACCCTGGAAACTGGAAAAGGTTCCTATCTGCAGATATGTCTCCAGGACAGCGATTTAGTTTTTTCTTCAGGTATATATCCAAAAGTGGGATTGCTGGATTATATGGTAGTTCTATTTTTACTCTTTTGAGAAGCCTCCATACCATTTTCCAATTGAAATTCTTGCCAACTCTGCACCAATGTTCCCTCGTCTCCACATCCTCACCAATAATTGTTATTGCTTGTCTTTTTGAAATAGTTATTCTAACAAATTTAAGGTGATGTCTCATTATAGCTTTGATTTGCATTTTCCTGATACTTAGTGCTGCTGAGCGTCTTTGCATGCACATGTACTTGAAAAGACATCTATTCAGATCCTCTGCCCATTTTTAAAATCAGATTGTTTGTTTTCTTTCTATCGAATTATATGAATTTGTTACATATTTTGGATATTAACATCTTATCAGATGAATCGTTTGCAAATATTTTCTCCCACTTTTTAGTTTGCCTTTTCATTTTGCTGTACAGAAGCATTTTACTTTAATTTGTTTGTTTTTGCTTTTGTTGGGGTTTTTGATGTCATATCCAAAAATTTGTTGCCAAGACTGATATCAAGGAGCTTGTCCCTATGTTTTTTCCTACTAGTTTTACAGTTTTGGGTCTTACACTTAAGTCTTTAATCCCTTTGAGTTAACTTTTTGTGATTAGTGTGTGATAGGGGTTCAATTTCTTTTTTTTTGCATGTGAATATCCATTTCTATATATAGAAAATATTCAACACCATTTATTGAAGAAACTATCCTTTCTCTTCCCCCCTGAGTATTCTTGGCTTCCATGACAAATATTAGTAGAACAAATATGTGTGGTCTTATAACTGTACTCTCATTGGCTTATGTGTCTGTTTTCATGCCAGTGTCGTACTGTTTTGATTACTATAGCTTTGTAGTAAAGTTTGAAATCACGAATTGTGATGCCTCCCGCTTTGTTCTTTCTCAAGATTGCTTTGGCTATTTGTGATCTTTTGTAGTCCATATAAATTTCATGATTATTTGCTCTATTTCTGTGAAAAGTGCCGTTGGAATTTTGATGAGGATTACATTAAATCTGTAAATCACTTTGGACATTTGTAATGGACATTTTAACAATCTTATTTTTTCCAACTCTGAACACAGGATGTCTTTCCATTTATTTGTGCCTTTTTCAATTTCCATTATTAATGTCTTATAATGTTCAGTGTACACATCTTTTATCTCCTTGATTAAATTTATTCCTGAGCATTTTATTGTTTTTCATGTTATTTTACATGGGATTATTTTCTTTACTTCTTTTTTAAATATTCCATTGTTAATGTATAGAAATACAACTGATTATATATATTAAATTCATTTGAGTGACATTGGTTAATAATTATATCAGTTTAAAGTGTACAATTTTATAATATATCATCTGTATATGAGGAAGACCCAAAAATGGAATTTATTTATTAAAAAGTGTGTATTTATTCTTACATATTTAAACTTCAGTCACCTTCAAAGTCCTCTCTTTTTCATGCAATACACCTATTGAGATGTTTTTTTCCACTGCTCAAAACAGTTTTTGAGCCCTGGCTGGTATGGCTCACTGGATTGAGCACTGACCTGTGAATCAAAAGGTTGCTGGCTCGATTCCCAGCCAGGGCACCTGCCTGGGTTGCAGGCCAGGTCTATGGTTGGGGGAGTGCTAGAGGCAACCAATTGATATTTCCCTCACATGTTGATGTTTCTCTCCCTCTCTTTCTTCCTCCCTTCTCTCTCTAAAAATAAGTAAAATCTTAAGAAACACAGGTTTTGAAGTTGCCGATTTTGATGTCTTTCAGTGCTTCTATCATTTTTTGTTCCTCCTCTTCCACACTGGTAAAACGTTTTCCTTTGAGGATTTTCTTCTTCTGAGGAAACAAAAAAAAGTCACTCAGGTCAAGATTGGGTGAATAGGGAGGGTGGGGCACAGGGGTCATGCCATTTTTGGTCACAAACTGCTGAATGCTCAGTGTGGTATGGGCAGGTCACTCATATATAGCTCATCATGAATGGGCAAATGCATTGAAGGAGTCTTCAAAAAAAACTCACTGAAGCCTAATGCAGCCTCTTGCAATAGTGCCAGCTGATACACTGATACAGATGGGTTCCTAGAACACTCACCTAGTGGGGAAAGCTTGTAGTATAAGAGGCCTGCCCTCCAGAAGAGAATTCTGGGTTTGGGGGGTTCTCCCTCATATTGCATTGTGTGCTTACCACCCAAAGTCTAATGTCCTGTCACCAAATATTTGGCCCTTTTTACCTACTTCATCCTCTCCCAATCCCTCTTCCCCTCTGGTTACCACCATACTGATGTCTGTGTCTATGAGTCTGTTTGCTTTGTTTGTTGATTTGTTATTTTTTATGAGTGTATCCTGCACAAGTAAAATTATATAGTTCTCGTCATGTTCCATTTGACTTATTTTGCTTAGCATGATATTCTCAAGATCCATCCATACTGTACCAAATGTCAGTATTTTATCCTTTCTTATGGCTGAGTAGCATTCTGTTGTAATACATGTACAGCATCTTCTTTATGCAATCATCCATTAAAGGACACTTACATTGTTCCCATTTCTTGGCTACCATGCATAATGCTGCAGTGAACATAGGGTTACATATATCTCTATGAATAAATATATTGCAACTGATTTTTGTATTTGATTGTGCGTCTTGTAATTTTAGTGACTTTGTTTATTAGTTCTAACAGATTTTGGGGGGGTGGATTTTTTTGAATTTTCTATATATAAGATCATAGCTTCTTCAAACAGAGACAACTTTACTTCTTCCTTTCTAATTAGCATGATTTTTATTTGTGTTTCTTGCCTGATTGCTCTGGCTAGGACTTCCAGTTTTATTTGACTAGATGAGAGTGAGCCCTTATCTCATTCCTGTCCTTAGCAGGAAAGCTTTTAACCATTGAGTATGATGTTACCTATGATTTTTCATATAAGGTCTTTATCATGTTGAGGTACATTTCTTCTATATCCAAATTGTTGAGAATTTTTATCGTGAAAGGATGTTAAATTGTATTAAGTGCTCTTTTTTAACCTGTTGAGATGATCATATGATTTTTATCTTTCGTTTGATTAAGGTGATATATTTATTAATGCGTGTATGTTATACCACCCTTGCATCTCAAGAAAAATCCCATTTGATCATGGTGTATGAGACTTTTAATGTCCTGATGAAGAAAAGTTCCTGATTTTCTTTAAAGAATTTTTGCATCTTTATTCATCAAGGATATTGGTCTCTAGGTTTGTGTTTTTTTTTTTCCTTGTAGTGCTCTTATATCTGGCTTTGGTATTAGGACTCATAAAATGAGTTTTCCAATGTTCCTTCTTCAGTGTTTTAGAAGAATTTAACAAAGATTGGTGTTAATTCTTGAATGTTTGATAGAAGTCACCAGTGAAAACATCTAGTCCTGGGTGATTTTTTGTTTTTGCTGTTGGAAAGTATTTATTTGACTACTGTTTCAATCCCCTTATTCATTATTGGTTTGTTCAAATTTTCTATTCATGATTCAGTTTAAGATTTTAAAAAACTCATACAAGCTTATTCTTAAGTAAATGGCAACAGCATTTCTTTACTTAATGATTTGTCCTCATTTTTCCCTCCTTCACAATTCTAACCTTAAACTGAACACCCAAATGCATATCAATCTTGTTTTCCAGCTTCTATTTTGGCCAAGCCATGAGAGAAAGGTATGCATTGGAGGATCTGATATAAGTTTTGAATATGTGTCAATATATTTTCTATTCTTCTCTCTGCATGAATTGTCCAAGTTTTTGAATGTTTCTGAAAACACTACTTCACATGCTCAACAATGCCAAGGATCTAGGCTCTTCCTTTTTTTTTTTTTTTTTTTTTTTTGCTGAATCATCTAAAGTGTGTTGGATTTTATCTTCATGCTAATTGCCTCATGGTAACATATCTTCTGAAGCTCTAAACTCAGTATCTGTATTCAAAGTAGAGAAATGGGGGACGGGAGTGGACAGGAATAAAAGCAGAACAGTGCCAGCAGCATATGTCCCTTTTTATTAGGAAAAAATTTCCCCAGAAACTCCATAAGCAGATTGCATCTTAGGCCTAATTGGCTAGAACTGGATGACATGGGCATCCTGAGCTGTAAGACAGACTAAGAAAGACAAGTTGTCACAGCTGGCTTACCAATCATGCCTCATTGTCTGGGGCTGGGCATAAAGAAAGTCAGGCTTACATTGGCAAGGAAGAAACAGGAATGGATATGGAGCAGACAATTGATGGTGTTTGCCTTGAATATACAGTCTGAAATCGTGGTTTCTGAATTCCCTTTAGGAAACAGGTGAGAGAGAGAGATCTGATAATTTCTTAGGGGTAAGAGAAATATACAACCATAATAAATTATGAATACCACTATCTTTCTACCCACTCTTATCCATGGCATAATTAATTTTAGTGAAAAGCAATTGCATGATTCCTACTAGTTGAGGGAAATCCATGAAACATGAAAAACTTAGGCTCTCTATTCACACAGAGACTACTCTAGTATGTGATCTCTCTCTCCCTTTTCTTTCTGTCTCTCTCCTCGCTGCTCTGAAAAGTCATTCATACTATCATTTCCAGGACCATTTCGAGAGGCTACCATTAAGCCCAGCACACCCTAATTAAGAGACCCTGATGATCACAACTCTCTCTCCCTCTCTCTCTCTCTCTCTAACTTGGCCAAAGATAGAAATCCAGTTTATACAAGAAGTACAAATTGCTTTATATTAATATTACAGAGAATACAGGTTTCTTTCTCTTTACAAGATTTTTCTCATAAGTAGATCACTATTGTTTTATGGTCTTGTAACAAAGTGCTCCAGCCATTACCCAACATGTCAGCTGCCACTTTGAACAGGTTTGAAATGTCTGGAGCTCTAAAAACTGATAAGAAAAATCAGAACCTATTTTGGCTTTCAAAAGCTTCTTTGCACTCCAGGGGACAGATATCCTTATCATGTTTTTCTCTTGTAAGTAAAATCGAAAAGCAGACAAGCTACAGTGCCAAAGTGAGAACTTTGTATTAATGTTCCTGTCCCCAGCATTAGGATTTTGTCTTTTAAAATTGTTTGCTTGTGTGGATGTAAGGATTTTCCAGTTTTTCGTGGTTTCCTCTCTGTTATGTAAAGGAATTAAATGTACTTTTCCAAAGTTAATGCTATATGTTTAACTCCTAGAAATTCAAATTTGAATCTTTTAAGCTTCAATATAAAGTCTGTTGGCCCCACATATAACAAATATTTTTGGTTTATTCATGCATTGTGTACCTACCCTGTAATAAGAACTGAAGATACAATAGTGAATAAGATAATGAATGGTCTCTGCCCTTACTGAGCTTATAGTAGAGTGGAGAAGGCAGATATTGTCGGTCAAAGAAGTTTCCCAGAGAAATGTAAAACTAAGCTATGATTTTGTGTTGCTTAAGGAATGTAATGTCAGCTGCTGAATTAAAGAAACCTCAATTTCTCAGCAGCTTAATACACTAATGATTTACTTCTTGCTTATGTATGTCACAGTCAAATAAAAGTCTTAGGCACCTTCACCTTAGTCCTTTGTCCTCCTCGGTGTCTTCTGAATCCTTTCCAGTCAGGTGGTGGATGGAGAGAGGGCAAGGTTTACTTGTGGCAGGGTTTTATGGACCAGGCCTGAGAGTAATACATCACTTCTACCACATTTTATTTAGTTACACTGTCACACTTCACTGCAAGGGAGGCTATGAAATGTAATCTATGTGCCAAGAATGAGGAAGGAAAGGTAAATACTGGTGAGCACAAATAGTGTCTGCCCAAACCTGAAGGGAAAGTGGCAACTAGCCGTGAATGTTCAAGGGGCAGAGAGGTAGGAGAGAGGCAATGAAGAACGTTACAGGCAGAGAGAACATAAAGTGGAAGACCCAGAGGTGAGAAAGCATGGTATGTGAGACCCACAAGTTGTCCGGTGGGGCTGGAATATGGAATTCAAATTGGTGAAGTGAATGATAGGGAGGTAATGAACATCTCCGTAGAATGTTTAAAGAAAAATGGGCTTTATTCCAAAAAAGGTAAAGCTCCATTAAAGGTTTTAACTAGGAAAGTGAACTGATCAGATTAAATATTTAGAAAAAAACAGAACTCTTACAGTATGGAAGACATTGGAAGAAATGAGGGAAAGCCAGACTGGAGGCCAAATGGGAAGCCGTTTCAATTATACAGGCGATGGGCCCCAAACTAGGATAATGTCATTAACAGGTCTGGAAAAAAATTTAGGAGTTGATCTGGGAGATATTCAGGAGGCAGAATTGAAATAATAAAATTTATGATTAGGATTGCATGTAGCGTTAACCTGCAATGTTTCAGATATTTTTCTGTATTTTAGCTAGTGTACTTACTTGTTCATCTAGGCAAGCTAGAATAAACACTCTGAGTTCATGTAACAACCCATTTATCAGTCTTTGGGATAAGGTTAGGGTGTTTCCAACTCAAAGAGTAAGATATCATACCAATGTATCCATTTGGAATTATAAATGTGGCTACAGACTTCATTCCTCGTCTAAGGACACTTGCCTGAAATTATTACATAAATCAATAACTGGGATGAATGAGGAAGTCCCCAACTGACTCTGAGCATCTGGTGTCTTATTTTTCCCACATCGTAGACTTCTAAAAATTACAAGATTGCCCAAATTGAAACAATTTTTTTTGCTTCATCATGAATAGGTATGTTTTGGTTTGGGGTGAATTTTGTCACTGGTTAAAGAAGTTGGGGACATCTTAGACAAAAACAAGAGGTGCCAATACCTTGCTGTGCAAAGGTCTTTCCAGCATATTTCAGGACATATTTGTTTGGCAGAATCCCAGACTGTGTTCTGGGACCTACTACCTGAATACATTCTGTTTTTGCAGTATCAAATCACAAGCATGCTGCTTGCCAAGACTCACACTGTGGTCCACCTGGCCAAGCCTGACTACTTTAAGAATAGAGAATAACAAGCAGAAGGTTCTGGCTGACATTGTGAAAATTAGGCCATGCCCACAAGCTCATCTTCAGAAGTAACTGCCTGCTAGATCCTGAAGTTCCGCAGCGTGTTCCGCACTCTGCTCCTGATCAGCGATCCTGAGTGATGTTATGCTGTTTCTGACTCTGTTTCTTGATTCTTCTCTCCATTGATTGTGCCCAGCTCCTTCTTAATTTCTCATCAATCCTATGTACTTCCTTGTGTATCACATGTGTTCTGGTACCACGTCCCAACTTTCAACCTGTCTGAACCTGGTCTCTGGCTCCTCCCCAGGAAAAAGGTATGTATTTCTTCCAGGTACTGTACTTTCATTCTGGAGCTGCCCCCCTCACTGGGGGGTCTCTGCCTTACAACTGCTGTTATAGCCTCACCTAGTCATCACAGTTCTTTGCAGCTGGAATTATCCATAGGATCCCATTTGCCTCTTCAAGGGTGACACCACTTGCTTTCTAGTCCTGTAAAATGTAATCGTGGTGCCAGCTTCATATTTTTTTTTAACTTGGAATTTAAGAAATTTGCAGAAGCAAGAATTGACTAATGAAAATTACTCCTAAAAAGTCTATTATTTATGTTGTTTGGTTCTTCACATTAGAAATATGTTTTGAGTCTCAAATATATTTTAAGTTGATTTTTATTCATCATTTATTTGACAAATATATAAGAAAACTGCACAATTTGATTCAGATGCTAAATACCATGGTTTTAAAATATTTTGGAGTTTGTAGCTCTACAATTAAACTAAAAAATACAGACTTTAGATGTTTTACTCCTGTTTTTACTCTTGAGTGCATTAAAATCATCAATAGGTGAGGTGGTGAAGATGGAGGTGAGGTAGAGGGGAGCTGAACCACTTGCTCGTGCACCCAACTTGAACACCTAGCTGATCTTCTGAAGAACAGAGTGAACAGCCAATGGAATCCCAGCTTATATGAAGTTTGGAAGCCAAAACTGCAGAGGATGTTTTAAAACGGATGGTAAGGAGATTTTGTAGGCCAATGGGAAGGTCCCTGGGCCCTGCATTGGACCATGGCTGCTCTAGGAGCTTTGGAGGAGAGCCCAGTCAGCAATTGTCACTTCACAGCTCCCTCCCTCCAAGAGCAGGGAAGCCAGACCCGCACAGGGAGACACCGGGATGCTTGAAATTGCTGGGGGGATAAAGACACAATGGGAGACACACAGCAGGCCACGTTCCCCTGGCTGGGATTGTGGTCTCCAGCTGGGATGGTACCAGAGAAATTGGGAAGCCAGGTGACACCTGGAGATGGGAGGAGAGGTGGGTCATGACTGACTGTGATCCAGCTAGTCTCTGGACTGGTCAGAGAATTGGTCCGTGCAAAAAGCTGGGTGCTTACTAGGAACAGCCACCTGCAACCAAGGGGAATTCTCTCAAAAAAAGGCTTTCAGCCACTGTGCAAGGACTTCTCACAGGCAGTGTCTGGGCCAGGAGGAAGAGGGATGAGATTTGCTCCCAATCAGGGTGCCTCACAGACTGATCAAAGAGAAACTCAGAGAGGTAGCAGTCTCCAGAGAGACATAATTTAATAGGGGAACTAAACTGCCCTGAAGGCACTTTGTGTGTACACAGCACCCAGGTCAGCAAAGGGGGAGGAGGAGGAGGAGGAGTACAAGTTGCTCCCACTCCTGCACCTCACAGACTAATCAAAGGGTTGCACAATGAGGTGCATTAAAGTTGCCATCCTGATGCATATGGATAGTGTGGGCCTCACAGGGCTCTGAGAGCTTGGGCTGGAGGCTGAGCACCTGTGAGTATTACAGCCCAGACAAAGCCCCCATCCTTGCAGTACCACAGGAAAGGAAAAAAATGGAGCCCAGCCCCCTCTGTCTGCAGCATCCTGGAAGACCAGCAGAACCCCCGTGTTGGGTTTAATGTCAGCAGGAGGCTTTCCTCCTCCCTACCCCAAGGGTAAGATAATAAGACCTGGAGCTGTGAGAAGAGCAAAGACAGATCCAGAGAGAGATCAGAATGCTAATGCCAACAACAGAGACAAACTTCACTTTGCTATCCTACAGAACATGCATTTTATTTACTTTTATTTTTTATTTTTTTATTTCTTGTCTTTCCATTTAGTTTTCTTTGTTTGATTTCATTGTTTAACTGGTTTTCTTTGTTCTCCCTTTCATACTGCATTTTAATTTTTCTTCTTTCACTTCACTCATATTCTAACAACATACTACTCTTAGTCTTTTACTTTTTATTCTTATTATTCAGATCATATATTTCTTGTGATATTGTTGTCCCAGATCCCACACAGCATCCTTCCCTGGTCTTGGTCCATTTCACTATCTTCCTGAGCTTTATGATTGTTGTGCTTAACTTTATTATCTCACACACTATGGCAAATTTCTATCCCTTATTCTCACTATATCTCACCATCTAACCCAGCTAAGTGCTCTGCTTTCTGGAATCAGCTCACATTCTTTTCCCCCTCCAACAAGACTCTTATCTCTTTTTCACCTTTTAAAAAAAGTGGCAGTTGGATGAAATATCAGTTATTGCTATCTTCTACAAAGGATCTCCTATCTGTTCTCTATGGAACTTTAAATTTCATAGAATACCCTAACATTGTCATAATCCACTCTGTCTTCATTCTGCCCCAGATCGCATACAAGATAAGGTGGGAGTTGTGAATACCAATAAATCCCCTGGAGGGAAGAACCCACCAACAAAGGAGTAACCAATGGATAAAACACAAGAGTCCACACAAATGGAAGAAAGGGCAACCCTAAAGAACCCAGACAAGGAGATCAAAGAGACCACACCACTGAGTCCCACAGAACTCCTGCCATAAAAGTTCACCCTACGAAGACAGATGGCAAAGCAAAATATCAGGAATCGCAGAAACAAATAAAAAGAGTTACCTAAAATGAAGAGACAAAGAGAGAACTTGCAATCAAAAGCAATGGAAGACTTCCCATTAAAAGAGCTAAGTGAAATGGAGGCAAGAAAACTATCATATAGAATTCAAAAGAATGGTTATTAGGATAGTCAAGGAATTCACAGACAACTACAAAAAACTGAGCAGAAACTACAATGGTATGAAACAGGAAATGGAAACTGTAAACAAGAACCAGGGAGAAATGAAGAATACAATTCCTGAAATAAAAAACACACTAGAAGGAAACATACATGAAGCAGAGGACCAAATGAGTGAGCTGAAAGACAAGGTAGAAAGAAATACCCAGATACAGCAGCTGCATGAAAAAAGACTAAAAAATATGAAGAAAGCTTCAGGGAACTGCAGAAAAACATGAAACACAATAACATTCTAATTATAGGAATACCAGAAGGAGAAGAAAAGGAACAAGGGATAGAAACCCTGTTTGAAAAAATGATGACAGAAAACATCCCAAACCTGGAGAGGGGAAAAAAAACACACAAGTTCAGGAAGCACAGGGAGTCCCAGTCAAGATGAACCCAAAGAGGCCTACTCCAATACACATCATAAATCAAAATGTCACCTTTTAAAGACAAAGAGAGAACCTTAAAAGGAGCCAGGGAGAAGCAAGAAGTAACATACAAGGGAGCTCCACTAAGGCTAGCAGCTGATTCCCCAACAGAAACACTACAAGTTGGGAGAGAATGGCAAGAAATAGTCCAACTAATAAAGAGCAAAGGCCTGCAACCAAGAATACTCTACTCAGCAAGGTTCTCAATTAAAATAGAAGGTGAAATAAGGAGCTTCCCAGACCAAAGGATACTGAAAGAATACACCTCCACCAAACCTGCACTGCAAGATGTGCTAAAGGGACTGCTTTAAGAGGGGAAGAAAAAGAGTGAGAGAAAGAGGAACACAGGTACAAAGGGGGGAAATGACAATGAATAAATACCTATCAATAATAACTTTAAGTGATGGATTAAATGCTCCAATCAAAAGACAAAGGGTGGCTGAATGGACAAGAAAACATAACCTGGATATATGCTGCCTACAAAAGAGCCACCTCAGTATAAAAGACCTACACAGACAAAGTTAAATGTTGGAAAAAATATTCCAAGTAAATGTACAGGGAAAAAAGCTCAGATAGCAATACTTACCATATATCAGACAAAGTATATTTCAAAACAAAAGCCATAAAAAGAGACACTGAAGGACACTTCATAGTACCCAGAGAATAATCCATCAAGAGAACAAAAACATTGTAAACATATATGCACCCAACATAGGAGCAGCCAAATACATAAAGAAAATCTTGGAGGACTTCAAGAAAGATATTCACAGCAACACACTTACACTAGGGAATTTTAACACCCCACTCTCAAAAATGGTTAGATCTTCCAAACAAAATATCAACAAGGATATTGTGGCATTGAACAAAGTCCTAGATCAGATGGACTTAACTGATATATGTAGAAACTTTCATCCAAAAGAAGCAAAATACACATTCTTTTCAAATGCACATGGAACATTTTCAAAGATAAACCACATGATAGGACACACAACAAGCCTCAACAAATTCAAGAAAATTAAAATCTAATTAAGCATCTTTTTGGAACACAAGGGACTGAAACTAGAAACCAACCTCAAGGAAAAAACTCAAAACACTCAAATTCATAAGGATTGAATAGCATGCTCTAAACATTGAGTGGGTTAATAATGAGATCAAAGAAGAAATCAAAAAGTTTCTTGAAATAAGAGAAAATGAACACACAACAGTCTAAAACTTATGGGACACAGCAAAGGCAGTTCTGAGAGGGAAGTTCATAACAATACAGGCCTACCTATAAAAGGTAGAAACATTTCAAATAAACAACCTAATCCTACATGTACAAGAACTGGAGGAACAACAACAAACAAAGCCTAGAGTGAGTAGAAGGAAGGAAATAACCAAGATCAGAGCAGAATTAAATGACATAGAGACTAAAAGAATAATTCAAAGGATCAATAAATCCAGGAGGTGGTTCTTTGAAAAGATAAACAAAATTGACAAGCCTTTAAGTAGATTCATCAAGAAAATAGAGAGAGGACCCAAATAAACATAATTAGAAATAAAAGAGGAGAGATTACAACTGATACAACAGAAATACAAAGAATTGTAAGAAATTACCACAAACAACCATATGCCAAGAAATTTGAAAACCTGAGTGAATAGAAAAATTTCTAGAAAAATATTTTCTTCCAAAACTGAATCAAGAAGAAGCAGAAAGCTTGAATGGATCAAGAACAGCTGGTGAAATTGAAGTAGTAATAAAAAAAAATTCCCAGTAAATAAAAACCATGGACTGGATGGTTTCATAGGAGAATTTTACAAAACGTTTAAGGAAGAGCTAACCCCTATCCTTCATGGACTATTCCAAAAAATCCAAGATGAGGAAAGAATCCCAAACTCTTTTAATGAAGCCAGCATCATTGTAATCCCAAAACCAGATGAAGACACAACAAAGAAAGAAAACTACAGGCCAATATTATTGATGAACATAGACGCTAAAATCCTCAACAAAATATTGGCAAATCATATCCAGCAACACATTAAAAAGATCATACACCATGATCAAGTGAAGTTCATCCCAGGGATGCAAAGATGGTACAATATTCACAAATCAGTAGACATAACACATTATATAAAGAAAAAGAAACACAAAAACCACATGATCATATGAATAAATGTGAAAAAACATCTGATAAGTTACAGCACCCATTCATGATAAAAAGACTCAGCAAAGTGGGAGTAAAGGGAGCATTCCTCAACATAATAAAGGCCATATATGAGAAACCTAGCAACAACATAATTTTCAATGGGTAATAACTAAAAGCTTACCCAGTAAGATCAGGAACAAGACAAGGATGTTCGCTTTCACCACTTCTATTCAACATAGTGTTGGAGGTCTTTAGCCACAGTGATCAGAAAAGAAAAAGAAATAAAAGGCATCCAAGTTGGAAAGGAGGAAGAAAAACTGTCCTTGTTTGCAGATGTTATGATAATGTACACAGAAAACCTTTATAGACTCCACCAAAAAACTACTCAACCTAATATGTAAATTTGGCAAAAACAGCAGGACACAAACTAAATATTAAGAAATCAAATGCATTTTATACACCAACAATGAAATATCAGAATCACAAATCGGGAAAAAATCCCACTTTCTATAACAACAAGAAAAATAAATTACCTAGGAATAAACCTTGCCAAGGAGGTAAAAGGCCTGTACTCAGAAAACTACACAATATTGAAGAAAGAAATTAAGGGAGACACAAATCAATGGAAGTATATACCATGCTCATAGATGGAAGTATATACCATGCTCATAGATTGGAAGAATTAACATCATCAAAATGTCCACACTACCCAAAGCAATTTATAGATTCAAAGCAATCCCTATTAAAATATCAATGACATATTTCACAGACATAAGACAAACACTTCAAAAAGTTATATGGAACCATAAACTACCCAGAATAACCACCACAATTTTAAGAAAGAAGAACAAAGTAGGAGGGATCACAATATCAGACATCAAACTATATTATAAGGTCACGGTAATCAAAACAGTCTGGTACTAGCATAAGAACTGACACATAGACCAGTGAAACAGAATAGAGAGCCCAGAAATAAACCCATGTCTCTATAGGCAATTAATATTCAACAAAGGGGACAGAAACATAAAATGGAGTAAAAATAGTCTCTTCAACAAATCATGTTGGGAGATCTGGACAGCTACACGCAAAAAATGAAATTCGACCACCAACTTACACCATTCACAAAAATAAACTCAATACTTAAGTATAAGTCACAATACCATAAAAGCCCTAGAGGGGAACATAGGCAGTAAAATCTCAGATATTCCACACAGCAATATTTTCATTGATATATCCACTACAGCAAGGGACATAAAGGAAAAAATAAACAAATGGGACTTCATAAAAATAAAAAGTTTCTGCATGGCTAAAGAAATTATCAGTAAAATGAAAAGGGAACCAACTATAAGGAAAAATATATTTGTCAATGATATCTCAGACAAGAATTTGATCTCCAAAATATATAAAGAACTCACACAAGTTCACATCAGGAAGACAAACAATCCAATTAAAAAATGGGCAAAGGGCCTGAACAGACACTTCTCCAAGGAGGACATACAGAGGGCCCAGAGACAAATAAAAGGATGCTCAGCATCACTAGTAATCAGAGAGATGCCAATTAAAATCACAATGAGATACTACTTCACACCTGTCAGAATGGCCATTATAAACAAATCAACAAACAGCAAGTGCTGACAAGGTTGTAGAGAAAAGGGAACCCTAGTGCACTGTTGGTGGGAATGCAGACTGGTGCAGCCACTGTGGAAAACAGTATGGAATTTCCTTAAAATACTAAAAATTGAACTGCCTTTTGACCCAGCAATTCCACTGCTGGGACTATACCCTAAGAATCCTGAAACACCAATTCAAAAGAACCTTATGCATCCCAATGTTCATAGCAGCACAATTTATAATAGCCAAGTTTTGGAAGCAACCTAAGTGCCCATCAGTAAATGTGTAGTTAAAAAAATATATGGTATACTTATACAATGGAATACTACACAGAAGGAAAAAAGAAGGAACTCCTACCCTTCATGACTACATAGATGGAGCTGGAGAGCATTATACTAAGTGAAGTAAGCCAGGTGGTGAGAGACAAATACTATATGATCTCACTTACAAGTGGAACCTAATTAACAAAACAAGCTAGTAAAATATAACCAGAGACATTGAAATAAAGAACAAACTGACAGTAACTGTGGGGAGTGGGGAGAGGGATAATGGGGAAAACAGAGGAAAGACCATCAAGGACCATGTATAAAGGACGCATGGATAAAGCCAAAGCGGGTAGTATTGAGGGTTGGAGATAGGGGTGGGTGGCATTGTGGGGAGTGGTGGAGGGAAAATGGACACAACTGTACTTGAACAACAATAAAAAAAGATAATTAATAATATTGCTATTTCTTAAAAGTTTTTTTTAACTCTCAAAGGAAATTACTACTTCATTCTATCACATTTTTCTGCAAGATTTTATGTATTATTTTCTAAGGGAATTTTGAGTTTTTTAAAACATTTATTTATTTTTAGAAAGAGGGGAAGTTAACAGAAGGAGAGAGACATCAATGCGCAGTTTCCTCTCATGCGCCCTTGACTGGGGACCCGACCTGGCCCACAACCCAGGCATGTGCCCTGACTGGGAATTGAACCAGCGACCCTTTGGTTCACAGGCTGGCACTACAAGGTTTCCACTGAGCCACACCAGCCAGGGCTACTACAGGTTTAATGTCACTTTAGCATTCTTTGCATTTTTGCACCTTTGCTTCTTTTTTTAAACAGAAGAAATTTTTTAAAAATATTTTTCCTAATAAATGACTTTTTGTTATGAGTAGTCTTTAGGTGTTTTATAACTTCTAGTCTTCTAAAGATCTTTGGGTAACTTTCAACTTTACAATGATGTGAGGACATGAAGAAGCAGATGTAGGCCATGAGATGTAGAGTCCTTAGATGGAAAAAGAATACATGCATATGATTTCCAAACAGCATTAAAGTTACTTGCATAATTATTCAATAAATATTCTCGTGCTGAAGGAAAACACATAATCTGACAATCAAGGCAATGTACAGTTGTTGTCCTCTTCTATTTCAGGGTCACCCCCACCCCACTTTTGACACTTAATGATTCTTTATTCCTAAATATCCATCCATTCACCAATAACTACTTTAGGACAAAGTGTCTCACCAATTCTTCCTTTCAAGATCCTATTACCTGTTTATATTCTGACTTCCCAAAAAGCCTTGATTAAAAATAATATATGGTAGAAAAATGGAACAGTAGTCTTAAGAATTTAAAATACTTTGCAACAGCATGGATGGAACTGGAAAGCATTATGCTAAGTGAAATAATCTAGGCAGTGAAAGACAAATACCCTATGATCTCACCTTTAACAGGAACCTAGTCAACAAAACAAACAGACAAGCAAAATATAACAAAGACACTGAAATAGAGAACAGACTGACAGTGACCAAAGGAGAGAGGGGAGGGAATTTCAGGGGGAAAAGGGAAGGGTTTACAGGAACAAGTATGAAGGACACATGGACAAAAACCAGGGGTGGGTGGAAATGGGAGGGAGGTGGGGAGGGCTGGGGGGATGGGCTGGGATGGGAGTAAAAGGCAGAAAACTGTACTTGAACAATTAAAATTTAAAATACAGTAATAATAGTTACCACTTATCAAGTACCTAATATATACAATGCATTGTGGTAGTTGTGTTTACAGATATTGTTACTATCCTCACAGTAACAGGTGTTCCTTATTATCTCTGTTTTGTAAATAAGGAATATACTGAAGCTCAGAAAGGTTAAGTGATTTATCAGAATTCATAGAGCTAGAGAGTGGCCCAACCAGAATTTGTGGTCAAATTTGGCTCCAGTGCTCATGCAAATTCTAGTGCATTCCACCACATTGCAACTAATGCATATTTATTCTAAGCTTTGAAGTGGTGGGAGAATGAACTAGTTGGGGGTAACAGGGAACTGAGGGAACAGGAAAACTTTCAGGGTCATTGCAAGACTAATGTCTTAACCTTAAGAGCTCATCTCATAGATGAGGTTCAATTCCTGGATGTATTAGTGTTCTACTGGTGCCATAACAAATCACCACAAACTTACTGGAGGCCAGTCAGGAGGTCTGTGTTCCTTTCTGGAGGCTCTAGGAAAGAATTCATTTTCTTGTCTTCTTGAACTTTAAAGGCTACTTGTATTCCTTGGCTTGCATCTCCCCTTCTCCACCTTCAAAGCAGAAACACAGCATCTATTTGACACTGTTTCCATAATCACATACTTCAGCCATTCCATTTGACCTCCCTCTTACATTTTTAAAGACGCTTACATTAGAGTTTACATAGGGCCTACCTAGATAACCTTCCTGTTTTAAGGTCAGCTGATTAGCAAGCTAAATTTCACCTGTAACCTCAGTTCCTCTTTGCTACAGAACCAACCATATTTATAGGTCCTGGGGATTAGGGTTTCTATATCTTTATGGGTTGGGGGAAAGCATTATTCTGCTTACTACAAAGGGCTAAGCATAATGAGACATTAATCACATGGTAGGTATAGACCTAGGACATTAACGTCCTGAGGAGAAATGAGGAAGATCACAAGCATAGTCAAGTGAAGTTCACATCAAATCAAAGATGCTTCTCAAAGAAATTGTTGCGGCAAGAGAAAAGCATGTAGTTACCTACAACAGAATTCCCATAAGACTTTTAGCTGATTTCTCAAAAGAGACTTTGCATGCTAGAGAGGACTGGCAAAAAGTATTCAAGTGATGAAAAGCAAGGACCCACAACCTAGATTACTCTGTCCAGCAAAGCTATCATTTAGAATGGAAGGGCAGATAAAGTGCTTCCCAGACAAGGTAAAACTAAAGTAGTTCATCATCACCAAGCCATTATTATATGAAATGCTAAAGGGCATTATATAGGAAAAAGAAGATCAAAACTATGAACATTAAAATGGCAATAGATTCACAACTATCAACCATTGAATCTAAAAAGTAAACTAAGCAAACAAACAGAACAGAAACAGAATCATAGATGTGGAGATCATTTGGAGGGTTCTCAGTTGGCAGGAGAACAGAGGAGAATGGGGCAAAAGATGCAGGGATTAATAAGTACAAATTGGTAGGTACAGAATAGACAGGGAGATGTTAAAAACAGTATAGGAAATGGAGTAGCGAAAGAACTTGTATGCATGACCCATGGACATGAACTAAGGGGGGATTGCTGGAGGCATTGGGGGTACCGGGTGGAGAGGGGCAAAGAGGGAAAAACTGGGGCAACTGTAATAGCATAATCAAGAAAATATATTTCAAAAACTAAAAAAAATAAAAAAGAATTTGTTGAATAAGCAATCAAAAGTGAGCCATGCACACGTCATTGACAGAAATCAATCAGGTCAGTATTTAGAAATTACAATGAGTTAGTAAGCTGATGTGAGTTGAATTGTGCCCTTCCCAAATTCATGGGTTGAAGTCCTAAATGCCAGTACCTCAGCATGTGACCCTATTTGGAAATAGGGTTGTTGAAGTTATAATTAGCTAAGATGAGGTTATACTGGAGTAGGGTAGACCTCTGATCCAAAGTGATTGGTGTCCTTATAAAAAGAATGCCATGTAAAGAGATAGACGCACACAAGGGAAACACTATGTAAATATAAGGCAGAGATCAGTGTGATGTCTCTACAAGCCAAGGAGCACTAAAGATTGCCAGCAACCTACGAGAAGCTAGGAGAAAGGCATGAAAGAGTTTCTCTTTCATAGTCCTCAAAAAAAAAAAAACTTGACTCTGCTAACACCTTGATTTTGAACTTCTAGTCTCCAGAACTTTGAGACAATACATTTCTGTTTAAGCCACCTAGTTTGTGGCACTTTGTGACAGCAGCCCTAGAAAACTAATGAGTAAGCTTCTGAGAACAGATAAATGTGATATTTGGAGAAACTAGCAAGAACCTCAGTTAATTATGTAATTGGGGGATAGAAAATGAATCCAACCAAGAGCATTTGGGACAGACACCAGGGTTAAAGAGGGGCCATCAGAAAATTTAACTTGATCTCAGATCAGTGAGTTGGATAACACTTATTCCAAGACCTAAGTGAATTTACAACCTGGGTTGGGGGAATCTGGGGACAGAAGGCCAGTCAGGTAAGCAACACACTCTTGTGACCGATACATTCTTCTTACAAGTGCTTGGTCAATTTATTTATTGCTTCTTTGTGGTTACCCTGTCTGCAATGAAGGTTGCTGAAAGTTTTTTTTGCACATTTACTTGTTTTAAATACTTGATTAACTCAAGAAAGTTAATTGGGTACCTCACTGTGTTCACTTTGCAGAACATATAGTGATAGAATGGAGCAACTTGTCTTTGTGATTCTTCCTCTCATATCCATGAAGGATTCTTTTTAAAAACAAACTGCAGTACAATTCTTACCTACAAAAATGTGCCTGGTCAACCTGGCAGCACTGGGGTTGAACATTTTAATTTTATTGGACAGTATTTGTGAATCTACTTTTTTAAATTAGAATTTCCTTTCTTCTTAGGATTATACATGCAAGAAATTGGTTTAATCATTCTGCTGTAGAGGAAACAACAAAAATATATATAATTGGCTAGTTTGCATGTAAATGCCAGACTAGAGCATGTATCAATATAGGGATTGGTTTCCACAGAGTTAAATATAAACAAATTTCTAGTCCTACAGGCTCACTTTATTGCCAAGGTTGAGCAGGTGACTAAGCAATAACACCAGATTAATAGAATTTCAGTGTCAATTTATATAGGCAAAAAATATGCTAATGTTGTTAAAATATAGTTTAGTATTCTCATTCAGATATGTTTAAATTCTTACTTTTCAGTGATGACCTTTCACCTTCTTTGTGGATCAAGAAAAGTCATATATTACTCTATCTGTAGATTTATTCTCTCTCTCTCTCTCTCTCCCCGTGTCTCTCTACACCCCCCCGCCTTTTTATTTTCTCTTTCTCAATATTGTTTGAATATTTAGGGCAATATACTTCTTGATTCTAGTCTGCAAGGGGGTTGATGTTTGTTGCAACCAATATTTAACTCTAGGCTTCAAGGCTTAATCAGTAGAATAGGAAAACTCCCCAACTTTTAAATTAGAAGTCTACAGGCAAATAAAGCCCTAAAATCTTTCTTCCTTCAGCTTAGAGAAATGGAAAAATATCCTAAAATTTATTTTACTTTTGCATTTGAGAACTGGGCTATGTTTCTTGTCACCCAACACTGTGTAGAGCTTTACATATAACAATATTTCTTTTGAATTTGGGAAATGCAAAGATGAGGCATGAATAGAGAAAAGCCTCTTCTGGAACATATTATTTATTTCAAAAACAGTTTTAGTATCAATATGCTTTTAAACTCTGTGTTTATAACATAAGTATTAATTTTCCCCTCATTTACTTCTTTCAAAAATCATATGAGGATTCTCTCTCTCTCTCTTAAGGGAGAATAACAAACAAAAAGAAAAAGACTACATTACTCTGACATTTTGTCCAAGAAAGTGGGATCTTGACATAGAAAGAGTCATCTGACCACATTACCCCAACTGTCTCCTAGAGATTCACCTTTCCTCTCACGCCACCATTTTGAATTCTCAAGGGTCTATAGGTAAAGCTCCAACCCAAGTAGGATCAAATCCCTCCCCTTGGTTCCATTTGTCATGGCTTAGTCAGGATACAACTTTCAACACAACTCTATTAAATAAGAAAAAAGGGAGAAAAAGGGAAAATAAATGCAGTGGAGAAACACATGAAAACAATGCAGTTTAAAAAACACAGGTTTCTGACAGTCTTGTAGCCAGCTTGCTTTCTGTCCTATTCCATCTGTATCCATTCTCTGAAAATGTATACTTAGCCTCAAAGCCATATCTCTTTTAACAAAAATTCTTTTAATCCTCACCCAAGCATATGTTTTATTGATTTCAGAGAGAGAGAAAGGGAGGGAGGGAGAGACGTCATTGTGAGAGAGAAACATCAATGGTTGCCTCCTGTATATGCCCTGACTGGGGATCCAACCCGCAACCTTTTGGTGCATGGGATGATTCTCCAAGCAACTGAGCCATCCAGGCATGGCTCAAAGCCCTCTCTTAATAAGTCCTACCAACCATCATTTTAATCTTCTGTAGCTAGACAAAACTAGTCTGGGTGCTTTCTGCTTTCAACCTGTCATTGTTCCAGGTCCAGTCTGAAAAACTTTTCTTATTCTCAATTATGAAAATCTATAATAATCTCAATTTTCAGATGAGATCATAATTTCTTACATACATACAAATGTGTGGCTAAAAGTACAACTATATTTTGTCAGACACAATGTAAACTTAAAGTTTAAAACAAATTACCTTCCCCGACAAGAGACTTGTTCCTTTACACTATTCTTTCTTACCATCTGAGGTGGTAACAAAGAATGCCAAATTGAGAATTAGGAGACCCAAGTTTGAATCCCAAATAATTATTTACTAGTTGTTACACTTACAGCAAGATATAACAGTTCATTAAGCTTCATCTGGAAAATGGGGATAGAAGTGTCACCCCCAATGGCCCCATCATAATGCCCCTACCAAAAAGAGGCATTAAAACAATTTTACAGCCCTGGCTGGTGTGGCTCAGTGGATTGAGTGCCAGCCTGTGAGCCAAAGGGTCGCCTGTTCGATTCCCAGTCAGGGCACATGCCTGGGGTGTGGGTCAGGTCCCCAGTAGGGGGCACGTGAAAGGCAACCACACATGGATGTTTCTCCCATTCTATTTCTCCTTCTCTCCCCCTCTGTCTAAAAATAAATAAATAAAATGTTTAAAATACAAAAATCAAAAAAGTTTTACAGTTACAATTTTTTATTTTTTAATATATTTTATTGATTATGCCACTACAGTTATCCCATTTTCCCCACTTTATTCCCCTCCACCCTGCACACTGCCTTCTACCTTCATTCCCCTCCCCTTAGGTCATGTCCATGGGTTGTACATATAAGTTCTTTGGCTTCTACATTTCCTATACTATTCTTAACCTCCCCTTATCTATTTTGTACCTACAATTTATGCTACTTATTCCTTGTACCTTTTCTTTCATTCCCCACAGCCCTCTGATAACCCTCCATGTGATCTCCATTTCTGTGATTCTGTTCCTGTTCTAGTTGTTTGCTCAGCTTGTTTTTGTTTTTGTTTTCTTTTTAGGTTCAGTTGTTGATAGTTGTGAGTTCATTGTCATTTTGCTGTTTATATTTTTTATCTTCTTTTTCTTAGATAAGTCCCTTTCACATTTCAGATAATAAGGGCTGAGTGATGATGAACTCCTTTAACTTGGCCTTATCTGGAAAGCACTTTATCTGCCCTTCCATTCTAAATGATAGCTGTGCTGGATAGAGTAATCTTGGATGTAGGTCCTTGCCTTTTATGACTTGGAATACTTCTTTCCAGCCCCTTCTTGCCTGCAAGGTTTCTTCTGAGAAATCAGCCAACAGTCTTATGGGGACTCCTTTGTAGGTAACTGTCTCCTTACCTCTTGCTGCTTTTAATATTCTCTCCTTCTCTTTAATCTTGGGTAATGTAATGATGATGTGTCTTGTGTGTGCTTCATTGGGTCCAACTTCTTTGTGACTCTCTGAGCTTCCTAGACTTCCTGGAAGTCTATTTCCTTTGCCAGATTGGGGAAGTTCTCCTTCAGTATGTTTTCAAGTAAGTTTTTAATTTCTTGCCCTTCCTGTTCTCCTTCTGGCACTCCTATGATTCAGGTGTTGAAATGTTGAAAGTTGTCCTGGAGGTTCCTAAGCCTCTCTTCATTTTTTTAAATTCTTGTTTCTTTATTCTGTTCTAGTTGAATGTTTGTTTCTTCCTTCTGGTCCAAACCATTGATTTGAGTCCCAGTTTCCTTCCCATCACTGTTGGTTCCCTGTACATTTTCCTTTATTTCACTTTTCATAGCCTTCACCTTTTCCTCTATTTTGTGACCAAAATCAACCAATTCTGTGAGCATCCTGATTACCAGTGTTTTGAACTGTGCATCTGATAGGTTGGCTATCTCTTTGTTGCTTAGTTGTATTTCTTCTGGAACTTTGATCTATTCTTTCATTTGGGCCATATTTTTTGTCTTGTGCCAGTTATATAGTAAGGGGCAGAGCCTTAGGTATTTGCCAGGGCAGGGCAACCCACATCACTCTGTTGTAGTGCTGTATGTGGGAGGGAATAGTGCTGCTTGCTTAGCTCTCTGTTTACTTTCAGTCTCTTCCTCTGATACCCACAAGAAAATTGGGCCCTTTTGGTGCTAATTCCTTTGTGGGTGATTTTGTGTACGTTCTAGGATCCTGTGCATCTCTCCAGTGAATTCCTGTGAGGCTGGGAGTTTCTCTTGCTGCCTCAATCTCTACAGATTTTTTCAGTCAGAGGTTTTGAAGCTTTGTTTCCCTGTGCTGGAACCCTGGGTTGCACCATCTGTCTCAGTCCCCAGTTGTTCTTCCTGGTTTAACTGCACACGAATGTGGGCCCACTTGCTCTGCCAGCCGCCACCTCGGCTGCCCTGGTCTTCCAGCTGCCACCTTGTTGCACGTCCTCTCCATTTGGCTGCCCTTCTCTGTTCCTCCTACCAGCCTGGATGAATGTTCCTTCTTTAACTCCTTGGTTATCGGACTTCCATATAGTTTGATTTTCTGTCAGCTCTGGTTGGTTTTTGTTTTTAAATTTGTTGTTGTCCTTCTTTTGGTTGTGGGAGGAGGCACAATATATCTACCTAAGCTGCCCTCTTGGCTGGAAGTCACAATTACAAATTTTTAAACAAATACAAGATATTAGCATTACTGTTGTCTATGAGCCATCTTAAATAAAGCATTTTAGAAGTATACAGAAGATAAGCAAATAAATGTACAAATACGTAATATAAATAAATCTCAGTTTTAGCATTGCATCACTAAAAGAAACAACAGTTTGACAACCAAAATAGTAATTATAGTGACAATAGTAATTTAAAAGCTATTCAAATTTTTACAGAAATCTCTCAAAAATACCAGTTTTATGCTAAGCATAGAAAATTTCTTAAAATTTTCTTTCTTCATCCTCTATATACCTTTCACCTTCCTCAATTCTATCCTCAACCCACTCTGAAAACTCAGAATAGCTCTCTTCTTCCCCAAACCAGCCCATTCTCACTCTTATTCCACATTTCTTTCACCTTTTGAGCCTAATACGTGATCCTGTCAATAGCCTTCTTCTCCTGCCCCTGTAGAGCAAGCTTTCCTATGTGGGTCCCTTTCAATCCTTTTCTTTAACTCTCACACTGATTCTGTATAAAAGGAAGAGCATTAGCTTAGATGGTGAACACATAACTCTCCTTACTGATCAAAAGAAAACATGTTCCTGATACACATACATTATTTTTCTCTGTCAAAATAACCATTACATTTATTAACGTCACATCTTACAAATTTGAGTGAAACATGTTTTCTAGAGTCTCCTCCAGAGCCACATACGTGGACGAGGAGTCATCTGGCTGTCCATGAGTCCACTGGCACCATTCCATCTATATTTGTTATTTACTTTGACCAACTTCCTTTTATTTTATCAGAACTTTTGAGTAGCTGAATTTGTTAGCTTCTTCTTTTCTTAAAATAAATTTTAATTTAGCAACAGAGACAGAGGCAGAGACAGACAAGAAAGAGACAGAGATAATGTGATACAGAAGTAATTTCCACAATGGGTCACAGTTAAAAAAATTATAAAAGTCTGAACAAATCAATCCCTCTTGTTTACATGTCAGTAAATTAAAGACCATGAAGGGGAAGGGACCACAAAAGAAGTATTCTGAGTTCTGCCAACCAAAAACCATGCTCTCTGGACAAAAAACTCAGGACACATGACAAACTTATGTGAATTTATACAAATATTCTTAATAGATGTCAAATAAAATTACATGAATTTTATATGAAATTTATATGACTATATGAATGCTCTTAATAGACATCAAATAAAATTACATTTTTGTTTTGTTTTTAACAAATTATCCTAATTGAAAAGAGTAAATCGGGGCAAAAACAGCATTTCTCAGAAAAATCTCAGCTATATGGTTGCTAACTATATAGCCCATAACCTTTCAATATGATTACTAAAGCTGTAACCTGCAGGCTGCTTTTTTCCCCAAAAAAAAACCAAAACAAAAAAATAAAATAAAATAAATAAACCTGCAATTTAGATATTTGGCCACTAGGTGCCAGGCCATAGAGATAGATTCTGAAGGACAGTGCTCCAAATTTCCTTTTTTGATAAAATAATAAAATTTGATATTAAAACTCATAAATATAACTGGGCTCTCTTTCTCTCTCTCTCTCTCAAAAGCCATGAAAAACAAAATGTCCTTGGGTGAGGATTTAAAAAAACAGGTTTCTGTAGTTTGTTTATTCTCAGCATCTAGGTTTCCTTGGCACTAAGCCCCCTGCTCAGTAAGTTTAATATAAAGCCATTTCTTTCTAATGTAAAGCCACTTCTAAGATCATTAAAGAAAAGAACTTTGTTTTTTTCAAGCTCCCTATACTGAAAGTCTTGCTTCTTTTCACTCCACTGAGCAGAAGGTACAGAGAGAGGAAGCTTCAGGTGACATGAAGCCATAAATGCCACCCACAGTCTTGACCCCCCGATACTTTTGTACTTCAGCTTCTTTTGTTATTTATCAACCCTTCAGTTTTCCCTACTTGGACTGAGACTGAGTGTTTAACCTGTATTCCACCCCTTCATAAGTCATATCCATTATCCAATGTAATTCTTGGAACAATCGTGGAGGAAGTAGAGGAGGCATCCTACCCCCAGTTTATATACAAGGAATTTAAATTTGGAAAGATGAAATGACTTTCCAATATGTCACCACTAAGAAAAGTGCAAAGTCAGAGTCTGTGACCACAAATGAGTGTTCTTTCTTCTGCTTATTGTATTAGCCAGAATTCAGAGAGGAGACAGAATCTACATAGTAGTTTGAACAAGGAAAGTTTAATATAAAAATTACTAATGGTAACAGGGATTTAATTGCTAAAGAATAAAGAGAACTCTGAAGGGATGGCAGGCATAGGGAGCAGTCACTACTGCTAGGGCTGAGGCAGAGTTTCTGAGGAAGAAACATCACCTCAAGGTGGAGAGCCAGACCTTGTTTTGGAGAATTGGTTGTTGCCCGCTGGACAGTGGAGAGGTTGGGATGCTGTGTGCTGGGGATGGAGGGTACCAGTGAGACTTCTGGGAAGCCACCAACTTGGGTGCCAGTGAAACTCATTGGAGGTTGAATACCACCAGATGGTCTGCCAGTCACTGGCCACAGGGAAGGAGCAAATAAGAAGAAGCACACCAGAACCAGGAAGTGAGGCCCCTGCCTGCTGCAGTGCTCATTCAGCACCCTCTACTAGCAAGGGTAATATTGCACCAGCTGGAAAATTAAAAATGTTCCAGCATCCAGCTTCAGTACCACAAAGCTGGGCAAAGAGGACTGAATCTGGAGCTGAAAGGCAATGAATCAATAACTGGTTACACTTAGCAATCCAAATGTGAGTGATGTTTGATAAATAGAAGTATACCAGCAATCTCTTTGAAAGGCAATTTGTAAAGCTCATTACTTTGGAATTTTAGGATGGTGTCCCAGTAGTAACGGAAAAGAGTAGTATATCCTTTTGCATGATGACAACATAGGGTGTCAAAAGACTGTGAAAACAACAGGAATTATAGAATTGGTTAGCCCTGAGGGAGAGGTGGGGAAAGTGCTCAGGAGGAGACGCACAGAGAGCCTTCAACTGTGTTCAAGCGGTAGTGGGGCTCTTGAATGTTTTTACATTAGTCTAGTCTGTGTGGTCTAGACTCTTTTGTCTCCCATCCCGGTAGCTCGCATCACCATCCACCTAGTTTCTCAAACAAGAAATCCAGGCACTGTCCTTAATGTTTCTCTTGTTCTCTAAATCCAATAACCAAGTCTGTTAAGTCCACTTTTTTAGTGTTTCTTAACTTGATCTGTTCTCTGTATTCCACTGTAAATTTCCCGGTTGTGACGACCACGAGCCCTCACATAGGTCACCCTTACTTCTCTTCCTGCCTCCCCGTGATTCCCTCACACCCAGTGCCCACACTGGAGTCAGACAAAAACAGATTACGGGAAGTTTCCTGGGGTGCTTCCTGAAATCACTCTTTTGCATTATATTTATCAACTCTGTCTACAAGTGAGATCACAAATACATGGCCTACTCCCTGCCAGTCCTCCCTCCATGTTCATGGTGGACAACACTAATGGATTGCTATGTTTTTTTCTCTAATGAGCTCCAATTAGAATCCCACTTAACACAGTACTCTAAGCCAGTTGTTCCAAACATTGGTGTGCTTCAGAATCACCAGGAGGACTTTTTAAAATAGAGATTATCTCAGAGTTTCTGATGTAGAGGTCTGAGGTAAGGACTAACAATTTGCACATCTAACACTTTACCAGGTAATGCTGATGTTGCTGGTTGGGGGATCACACTCTGAGAAACTGTTTCAGTCAATTACTACCATAACCAAACACAGCTGGCACATCAGATGGAACCTATTTGCTATCCCTTATTATCATACCTTATCTCCTTGGGTCTTCAGGAAATGGATAATAGCCATCTAGAGCAGATAAAAACTCTTAACAGTTCATATTACAGGTGTCCTGTAAACTCTCTCTTCCCTTTGATTTAGAAAACTTCTAGTTTCTCCTTCCAAGATGTTTCTGCTCAGTATTATGCATTCCCCATCACAAATCCTTTGTCTCGGACTTAGTTCCAGCTTTTGAACTATGCCTTTGTTCCTAATGCAGTGAACTAACGAGTTGATTTCCAATCTCATCTTTGATCAGAAGAAAGCAAGTAAATGAGGTTCCTGTTTACCTTAGAAGAGAATATGAACAAATATCACAAGGTTTCCTAAAGTGGAGGGTGAGGGGAACACTACAAACAGATCACCTTATATTGACAAAGAAAAGTTTTGCTGAAGTTTGCTTGCTTCTGTCCTATCAGGCATTCAATGTGGGAAACAACCTAAATGATTAAAACTTAGACAACTAAATATGTCACTCTTGGGGTGGGGAAGGAAATGAGGAGGAACACTTAAAGTGAGAAGGGAATACTGAAGAAGCAATTAATGTCTTCTCTCTAACAAGCTGCAAATAGATAGTTGAGGGATTTTAACACTGCTCGCAGGCACAGATGTGCCTTGAGGTATACACCCCCATAGATACATGTTCACAAAGACTGATTTTTAAAAGAGCTATATCCAACACACAATAAAACACAGGATTAATGCTTGTTGGGTGCCCATTTTGTGCCAGACTGCTAAACAGATACAATTCAGGTAGAGACCAGACATCAATGACAAGTGACCTGTGAAACTGATGTAAACATCTACTTAATACAATTAAAAATCACCCAGTGGTTATCATTTAATATATTGAGTTCACCAAAAAGTCCATATAGCTTTCTCTGTAAAATAAAAGACACATTTTTAATGTTCACCAATAACATTAATATTGATTTGGATAATTTGAGTATGCCAGCTATCCCCTGTGAGGCATAATGTTGATTATTCTCAGTTAATGTCTCAAATTGATCACTATCAACTTCAATAAGTCTACTCAACCATAGAGCATTGTGCAGCAAGAAGTCTCCAGCATGAAACTTTGCAAACCACTTTTCACACATTCAATCAGTCACAGCACCTTTTTCATACAATGCACAAATTTTTTTTGCATTTCAGTTAAATTTTTACCTTTCATGAAGCATAATCTCGTTTAACTCTCCAATAATTCCATGAGGGCCCTGGCCAGTGTGGCTCAGTTGGAGTGTTATCCTAGTAAACCAAAAGGTCTTGGGTTTGACTCCTGGTCGGAGCACATGCCTAGGTTGTAGGTTTGATCCCCCATCAGGTGTATGGGAGGCAACCAACTGATGCTTCTCTCTCTCACAGTGTTTTTCTCCACCATACCCTTTGCCCTTCTCTATCCCTTCTTCTCTCTCTAAAATCAATAGGCGTGTCTTCAGGTGAGGATAAAAAACTATTAAACATAATAATAGTTCCATAAGGTGGGGAAGGTCATTATAGTTTACCCTTGAACAATGCAGGGTTAGGGGCACCAACCACCTATGTAGTTGAAAATTCATGTATAACTTTTGACTTCCTAAAAACTTAACTACTAACAGCCTGCTATTGACCAGAAGCCTTAATATAAACAGTTAATAACCTATACTACCCACATCAAGTTATAGATTCAATGCAATCCCTATTAAAATGCCAATGACATATTTCATAGAACAAACACTTCAAAAATTTATATGGAACCATAAATGACCCCAAATGGCTGCAGCAATTTTGAGAAAGAAGAACAAAGTAGGAGGGATCTCCATACCTGACATCAAACTATATTACAAGGCCACGGTAATCAAAACAGTCTGATACTGGCATAAGAACAGACACATAGATCAATGGAACAGAACAGAGAGCCCAGAAATAAACCCAAGTCTCTATGGTCAATTAATATTTGACAAAGGGGGCAGCAGCATAAAATGGAGTAAAAATAGCCTCTTGAACAAATGGTGTTGGGAGATCTGGACAGCTACATGCAAAAAGAAAATGAAACTTGACCACCAACTTACACCATACACAAAAATAAACTCAAGATGGATAAAAGACTTAAATATAAGTCATGACACCATAAAAATCCTAGAGGAGAACATAGGCAGGAAAGTCTCAGATATTCCACACAGCAATATTTTCACCATTATGTCCCCTTGAACATGGAACAGAAAGGAAAGGATAAACAAATGGGACTTTATCAAAATAAAAAGCTTCTGCATGGCTAAAGAACATATCAGTAAAATGAAAAGGGAACCAACTATATGGGAAAATATATTTGTCAATGATATCTCAGACAAGAATTTGATCTCCAAAATATATAAAGAACTCACACAAGTTCACATCAGGAAGACAAACAATCCAATTAAAAAATGGGCAAAGGACCTGAACAGACCCCTCTCCAAGGAGGACATACAGAGGGCCCAGAGACATATGAAAGGATGCTCAGCATCACTAGTAATCAGAGAGATGAAAATTAAAACAACAATTAGATACCACTTCACACCTGTCAGAATGGCCATCATAAACAAATCAACCAACAATAAGTGCTGGAGAGGTTGTGGAGAAAAGGGAACCCTAGTGCACTGTTGGTGGGAATGCAGACTGGTGCACCCTCTATGGAAAACAGTATGGAATTTCCTCACAAAACTAAAAATTGAACTGCATTTTGACCCAGCAATTCCACTGCTGGGACTATATCCTAAGAATCCCAAAACACCCATTCAAAAGAACCTATGCACCCCGATGTTCATAGCAGTACAATTTACAATAGCCAAGTGCTAAAAGCAGCCTAGGTGCCCATCAGTAAATGAGTGGATCAATAAACTATGGTACATTCACACAGTGAAATACTTTACAGCAGAAAGAAAGAAGGAGCTCCTACCTTTCAAGACAACATGGATGGAACTAGAAAGCATTGTGCTAAGTGAAGTAAGCCAAGTGGTGAAAGACAAATGCCATATGATCTCACCTGTAAGTGGAACCTAATCAACAGAACAAACTGGCAAGCAAAATATAGCCAGAGACATTGAAATTGACAACGAACTGACAGTAACCAGAGGGGAGGGAAGAGGGAAACAATGTGGGGAAAAAGGGAAAGGGACATAAATGAACATGAATGAGGGACCCATGGACAGAGCCAAGGGGGAGTGGGATTGAGGGTGGGAGGTGGGTGTAGGTAGGGAGAGGGAAAGTGGTGGTGGGAAAATGGAGAGAACTATATTCAAACATCAATAAAAAAGTATAAAAAACAGTTCATAACCCATATTTTTATGTTATAGATATTATATAACATATCCTTTTTTTGTTTGGACATTTTAATTTCTTTTGAACATAAGTCATTGTTTGCAAGCTAGGAAACCTAATTAAACTAAAGCAGTCTAGTCCCCTGGGGATCCAAGCCAAATCTTGTAATCGTCAGCAGAATGACACCCTAACACAAGGTGTTAACAATGGGATTATAAACTCTAAATAACAATCACTTATCTACATTTTTCCCTTAGAAAACAGCCCAAAGTCCAGTCTTTAAAGTCATGATATACCAAACACCTTTTTAAAAAAAAAATTTAAGTTTTATTGAATTTACTGGGGATGACATTGGTTAACAAATTTATATAGGTTTCAGGTGCACAGTCCTGGAGTACATCATCTGTGTGTTCACCAACCCAAGTCAAGTCTCCTTCTGTTACCCTTTATTGCCCTGTACCCTTTTCTACCACCTGTAACCCCACTTCCCTCTGGTAATTACCATACTATTGTCTGTGTCATCGAGGTTTTTTTTCCTTTGCTTAATCCCTTTTTCACTCAGCAGAACATCTTAAGCTACAAAGGATAGAATTGCCCAAATTATATGGTACCCAAACTATTGGTAAACCAGACGAGAACTGGCAGAGGAGTGGTGAACAGAGAAAGTGTTTACATTTTCAAAACTTGCTCTGAGGTTTAAAAAGTTCCTGTTGCTCTTAATAAGAAAGCGTGTAAAAAATATTACAGCTGCATTTACACTAATATTTGATTTTGCCAAGGTCTTTCACTAGAATATGAAGTTAGAGCATAGAGGATAAGACACTTGGATATTTTCAAAATAAATTACTTAGGAATAATAAATTTGACATACTGAATTCTTCCATTTGCCACAAGAACAAACTGACAATACAGACTATTTTTGAAAATGCTCAGCTCCAAAAAGGACGGCAGCAGCAACACTTTCCACTACAGAATGGACCACCCACTTTTCCCAATTAACATTGTTATTCTTCCATGATACAAGTTCGCTTAGAAAAATTTGTATGCTTTCAGTCAGGGCCAGGAGCTGAAAAACAGAGTGTGCCCTAATTAGCTAATTGGAAGCTCAGTTAATATCTTTAGGATGATGGACCCATAAAACTTGGCCATTGTTTTGTTAAACATCTGCAAACTGCAGGATTCCTTAGCCCTTAGCCATAGTTTCTGCTCAATATTTTAAAGCTGAGCTCAGTCCCATCTGACTGCTCCTCAGGGCTGAGGTGGGTCCTAGTCGTCAAAGCCTGGAATGTCATCGCAGGAGTAACCCAGGTAGCTAGCTTTTGGCCTAGGATGCCACTGATCAGGACAGGGGTGCCCGTCTACCCCCTCCCACCCCCATTCCCTGCTCCCCTGGCTGATATAGGTCCCCGGCAGAAGGAGGCCTATGATATTGAGAAAGGTGCCAATCAAAAAAAAAAAAAAACACTGTAGCAAGCAAAATGGCCTTATGTGGGATCTTAAGAGGACTTTTCTTAAACTGAAGGTCAATGTAACCATCATCCACGCTAGAGAGCCTTGAGTATTTCACTCTACCACTGGGGATTCCAGTAGCCAGGTTGTTTTGAGATGGCATCATGATGCACTGGCGTAGTGACAGTCGGAGCAACATGTCGAGTCGCCACTAGCCAACAGCTCACCCATTCATGGATGGAAACAGAGACGCTCATGACAATGTATACTACATTCTTACAATCAAGCAAATTAGAGAAAAGAAAATGTTAATGAGAAAACCATAAGGAAATTACACTTAAAGTATTTACTGAAAATAATGTGTATATAAGGGGATGCATGCAGTTCAAACCCGTGTTGTTGGTCAACTGTACTTTATTTTGCAAAGGCAGAAACTGAGGCTTAGAGAGGTTAAATAACTTATTCAAAATCACACAGATAGTAAGTGTTACAGTCTGGATTCAAGTCTATCGGATTTCAAACATTTTAGCCTCTATTTAGTAACTAAATTTAGTACCAAATTTATGTATCCCTCAATAGAAACTTTAAAATGTATGCTAAAAATCATCTAAGTTAGTGGTTTTCTAAAGGTATTGCTTCGGCCATCTTGGGTATTCACACTCGCAAAGTATGTGCATTTGTTTTTATAATGCTTCTGATTGATCTAATGTTGCAGTTTTATTTAGCGGTAGACTCCTTTACTAAACAAAATCTTACCATAGAACACTGAACCAGTCACGGTCCTAGTGTGGAAGACTCAACCACAGACGGAAAACTCAGGACAGAGTGAGTGAAGGGGTTTACTGAGAGGAGCATTCAAAAATATTGGGTAGGGTAAAGGGAAACCTGCAAAGGAGGTGAAAGTACCTCAGGGCCAGCCACGGTGGGATGGCATGGCCACCTCTAGGCCTGAAGGGGCAAGAGAGTGCGTACAGCAGTTACCAGAAGCAGGCAAGAACTATGGCTATAAGAGGAGACCATCGGATGGAAGCTGTGGACTTTAGGAATGTAGCCATTACCAAACCACAGCCCAGAAGGGAAGGAGTCGGGGGCATAAACACTTCTGCTTCTCTCTCCTGCCCTCAGTCTCCTGAACCCAATGGAAAGCTAGAGGGCAAGGGCAGCCAAAAGACACAGTCCACAGAAGTCAACTTCCTGGAGGCAAAGAGCAAGATGGAAAAGGCCAGAGAGTGCATTTAAACAAGCAAACAGAGAATATCCAGCACAAAACCAAATATACCAAACTCACAGAGCGGTGTTGAATTGGGGTGGGAGGTTCAAAGGCTCCAGCTTGCTTCTCTCTGTACTCACTCACAGCAGTCTCTGGGGCACCTCTGTCAAACCCTAGTGCTCTAGTCTGGTCCTTGTGTTATAAATACCTTGATCGAAATCAACAACAGGTCTATGTGCTTTGCAGAATTCGATATGCATGTAGATAAGATCACCTGGATGTAATAGGGCAATCAGAAGCACCAGGCATGATCCTGGTTCAGGATCGCAGGCTCTGGAAATAATGTCTGATTGCCCCTGAATCTGGGAAACCGAGTGCTGAATGAAATGTCCATAGAATGTATAGGCCAGCTGATGACCATGCTAAGATGCTTCCTTGGAGTAGCCTCATCTTTTTTTAAATAGAACCTTCCCAAAGAAGTCCACAATTAAGCTTTATTGTCCTCCTATTAGAGAGAGGACTTTATGTCCAAATACATTGGAATCTACAGTTATTTATAAGACCAAATAAGGAGAAGGATGAGAGGGGAGAATAGGGTAAATACACAGGGTAGTCAGGAAGAGAGTTATGTAGACAAGAGAATTTTACTAATCTGTAAAGTGACCTCAGAGTGCCCATTACTAACAAAATCCCAAATCTGACGCTGTTACTGTCAGCTGAGAAGCAATACCCTCCGAATGTGCCCTGAAGTCTGAATCACAACTTGGCCTCCTCACCGGGGGCTGCCGCAGGTCCATCTGTCATTGGGCAGAGCTGCCGAGCACACCCTCTGCTGCTATGCGGAGAAGTCTGACTGGGAAGCCAGAACTGGATGGGGATGGGCGGGCGTGGAGAGGCGCCAGCACACAGGAGCCAGACAGCCAGATATGCTGTCACGGGTACTGCTGCCACTAAATCTCTTGGTTCACTGGAGAGTGGGTTTTGCGGGGAGGAGGGGAGATAGAGGGGTGTTTTAATCTCAGTAACTAACATGGCCTTCACAGGGAACAAAAATAAGCTGAGCAGAGGAGAAAGGCACAGCGGTTCTTTGCTTTCTGAGGAGTCTCCAAATCTCTTATTTTTATTACATTCTGGTGCACCTGCCCAGTCGGAAGAGCACAAGTTGCTTCTGTGACAGGTGAAGGCAGAGAACGACACGCTATGAGATGCAGCCTCCGTCTATCCCATATCCCCTCCCGTGCTGCGGCCCCAGGCCCTGTCCCTTCGCTGCATGTCCCTCCTCCAGGGTGGTGGGTTTTATTTCACTGATAGAAAGCATTTGTCACACATGAGCTAGAATCAAATCATTTTACAGCTGTTATCACATTTAGTACTCGAAGCAATATTATGAGGGAGGTACTGTTATTACCATGTGTCTATTCAGATGGGAAATTAGGACTCGGCTCAGTTAGGAAGCTCAGTACATAAACGGCAGGCTGGAGTTTGAATCCCAGTACCCTGATTTCAGTACCTGCGCACTTAACCACTAGACCATTCTGTCTTGTTCTTTTTTAAAAGAAAGATTTTATTTATTTTTTAGAGAGGGGAAGGGAAGGAGAAAGAGAGGGAGAGAAACATCAATGCGTGGTTGCCTCTCATGCACCCCCTACTGGAGACCTGGCCCGGAAACCCAAGCAGGTGCCCTGACTTGGGAATTAAACTGGTGACCCCTTGCTTTGCAGGCTGGCACTCAGTCCACTGAGCCACACCAGCCAGGGCTCTACCTTGTTCTTACACGGTTATCGTTTTGCTGCTTCTGTTCTCTGAGCCAGCCTGGACTCCTTATTTCTGACCGTGGACCAGTCACTTAATTGTTGATTTCCAATTATTTCTTCTGTCACAGATGCTGAGAAGGGAAGACCAGATCCCCCTTGCCTGGCCTTTCTCTCCTCCACATGAGAGTCAGTTGGAGGCCATCCTGGGGGAAAGTCGGTCCTGGGTGGTGAGCAGGAAAGCACCCAGACCTCTCCCTCAGAGGGTCACACCTCGTCAGCTTAGAATCCCACGTCCAGATCCTAATTTTAAATGCAGACCCTGCCTAGGAATATTCCACTGAATCCAGAAAGCCTCCCCAAGCCCCCTTATAAGGGAGAGGAAGCTGTATATTAGCCTGAATATGGAAATGCCCATAAAAAGTAACGCCCATGTGGCAAAACTGAGTCAGAGAGAGGAGGAAAATGAGTCACGCACCAGATTCACCTTACCAGGTATTTTCAGAAAATGAAGACTGATTTAAGTGCTTAAATACAGGAATTTGAATATAACTCAGAAAGCTACTTTACTTGATTAAAATAATACATGGGTTTAGAGAGGCTTTTCAATGGGTTATTTAAAACAGTGAAAATTACTGAAGAAAATAAAAAATGTAGGCATCTAGTTAGCATTTCCTGAAAAGAATTAGACAATGTTTATGTTTCACATGTGCATTTTAGTATTATCAGAATAGATTTTAAATTGTTTGCTCTCTATGTATGTCATGAAACTTCATAATGCAATTTCAGGTCCTCTGCCTTCTTTTTTTTCCTAGGTAACATTCTGGTATATTTTGTAAATTCTGGTATATTTTGCATATGTATATATTCATATACAAATGAAAACATTAATTTAAGAAGATTTGAGAGAAAGTTTACCTGAAAGCAGCTAGTTTACCACTTTTGTTTTTCTTGCTCTATCTTCCCCCTCTATATGGTACAGGCTTTATCCTCCGCTTTTAAGAATAAAAAGGCATGTAGAGTTATATACACTTGGGAGCATAGCAGTGGTTATTCATGGCTTTAGTCTCTAAAACTTAATCTCAGCCCTAGAATTTATTTTATTTTTTTGTATTAGGGCACATCTGGTTATGGGGAAGAGAAATGTACTTAAAATAGCTCAAGTAAAGGGGGATTTGGATTTTATTACAAGGATACAGAAGCCTCAGAAGAACCAAATCAACAAACAGCAGCAATAGCCATTCTCAATTTTCAGTCGAGGATTCCACCATAAACATTCTTCAGCTGCCAATGCCCTCAACTACGCTTCTCTTTAAACCAACTTGTCCTTTTCAAAATGACTAATGTGATGTTGTCATTTCCTGCTTGGAGGACTCCTTTGGCTCCACAACACCACAGTGTGAAGTCCAAATGCCTCCCATAGCACACACAGCTTCTCACAACCAGCTCCAGCCAGTCTTCCCAGCCCCACCTCCAGCCACTCTTCTGCCCTGTGCACCAGGTGCCTGGACCACTGACTGGCAGCCTGTTGAGAAATGTGGGCATTATGTATTTAATGTTCTTATTGATTTTGTGTATTTAAACAAATTTCACAGCACTTTGAATGTGATATGGTTCCACATTATTACTTTCTACCATTCATTACTTGTATATCTGTTACAGTTATATTAATAAATTAAGCAGGATTTTGAGCTAGTCTAAGAGCCTAATCTATTGCTTCTGATTAGTTCCACAAGTATTTGTAAAGGACTTACCATATGCAGGCGTTCTCAACATTTATTACATAAAGACGGAAAGTAAAGTCCTTGGTTTTAGGACATTCACAGTCAAGCTGGGAAAGAAGACAGGCAGGCAAACAAATAACTGTAATACAATGTGACAAGTGCGGGACTAGAAATATACATGTAATACTCTAGGAATGCAAGATAAATTAATTTTTCCTGAGGTGTCAGAGAAAACTGCAGGGAGGAAAGTTGAAATCTGAGCTGGGAACTCGGGAAGAGGGAAGAGGGAGTTTCAGGTACAGAGCAGAAAAAGCAAAGGTTAAGAGTCATACAGACACCTGCCAGGATGTCAGCTAACCCTGAACCAATATCCCTTTTCTCTCCCTGAGGATTCGCAACAAAGGGTTGAGTAGGCTTTTCTTTTGAACTTACAAAACCCGAGACATCTCATTGTATTCTCTTTTTCTGTCGACAGGGCGTGTTGAGTTCAGCCTCCAGTGGCTCTTTCATACCTGCATGTCTGAAAGAAACCGCCCTCAGATTCCAAGGTAATTCCCCTTCTATAGGACAGACCTACCTGATTCCAAAGTGCTTTGTGTATGGCATCTCTCTTTCTAGAGAAAAGAAGAAATTTAATTTCTGAAAACTTTCCATGTTACATATGAGCTTTTCTTTTCTGAACATTGGTTCTCATCCTTGACTGGTGTATTAAACTAGGCAGATTTTAAAGATTCCGAGGCCTAGCTGCACCCCAGAACAATTAAACCAAAATTTTTTAAAGTAAGACCCAAGCATTGGTATTTTTAAAGCTCCCCCAAATGATTCCAATGTGAAGCTAAGGTTAAAAAGCACTGATTCTGAATTTATGGGGACTTCCCCTTTAATACTAGATGTTTAATGAATCATAACTCTTAAGCTTCTCTGACAGGAGTTGGATTACTTGTTGATTCAGAGGTGAAATGGAAAAACATTGGTTTTATTTACCCAAAGTAAAATTTATTTCTTCCTGTTTGGGTTTATTTCAGTCTATAGTCTCCCTCAATGATCCTTTCCCAGATGTGCTTCTATCTTTCTTTGAGGCTCATGCTTCGGGTTAGGATACAGGTGTTAGCCAAGTGGGTTTAAGAGAAAGGTCTGCAGCCTCCCCCACCTCTGGTTTATTACTTCCATAATGAGGAGGTCCCCTTGGTTTAAGGATAAAGACTCCTGGGTTTTCACCCCACGTGAGGATATTCTTTAGAACTAAATGGCCACAGTTCCCTCCTCACGCCCAGCCTTGTCTGAGGCCCTGACCCCATAGGTTGAAATCTGGATCAGTGTAGGCCTTTCCACTGCCTACTCCTCCCAATGTGCTGTGAGCAAGGGGATGAGGGGAATGGAGAGATCCTGACCCCAGAAGATAAGGGAAGAACTTTAGGTTAGCAGGAGACGGATAATCAACGCTCATCCTGAGACATGAGGCCTGGTCTCTGCCCCTCTTTCTCCCTGATTTGAGGGGAGAGATTCGGAGAAGACAGACTGCAAGGAGGGCTGAGCAGAGGAGAGAAGAGTGAGCCAATTATCTAGCGCACCAGAAAGTCAGAGGCAGAGTGGGGAAGAGAGAACTTTAGAGCCCCAGCAGTCACGGTGACAGTGACAGGAAAACCACGCCCAGACCAGACAAGAGTGTTGACGCAGCAGTCCGTTGAGTCAGAATGAACCGACTTCTCATCAAATTAACCAACTAGAGCCTGTGGATGAGGCAGCCCACACAAGTGTTGGCTGTGGCCAGGCTGCTCATTTGTCAGCCCTGAAGTGACATTATGTAAATTCACAGGCAGATGCCAAACTTGGTGAAAACTCATGATTCACTCAGTGTCTGTTAGGCATACACAGCTAACTGCTGGACATCTAAGGCCCCTTCTGCCTTTTGAATTTTAAGGTTCTGTGATCCCAAGTGACTGCCATGAACCTGGCATGTCCCAGAAAGTGCACTTGGGAGAATTTCCAAAGAGCTCTGCCCAGGTGTTAAGTGAGTTTCATGCAAAAAATGAGGGGTCACCATGAGAAGAGAAAGAATGTGTCCAGAGGCAGTTTCCACCAAGGGGACGGCTGCTTCAGTGTGTCATTCTTCCTAGGCAGCCCTCTGAAGAGTATATAAATGCAGAGCCAGTGTCTCTCTGATCAGTCCTTACCCAGGCAATGAGATGTTTTGTTTTCCAGCAGAGATCGGGCTCTTCCTCTTTGTGATTGCCTATAGATAGTATTCCTTGGGGGGCATACTCTAGAAGGCATACCCACCTCCTGTTGCTATCAGCAATCTGTCCATCCTTTTGTGGCTTTCTCAACTGACTTGTTCAAAGGCACCATGGGAGTCCTGGTCTTTATTTCTGATCCCTCCAGGAAGGAAACACTGTGCACTTCCTTCTGGACTGAGAACCAGAGTCAGCAAAGAACTCAGCAGAAGTGGGGCCTCTGCAAGGGTGGAAGCAGACCATGTGTTCCCCTCACATGCATAACAAGTCTCTGTTCTCACGCTGAGGTAGCAGCTGCATCACCACATTCTATCCCCAGTAGACCTTTGCCTTGCTCTCTTTTTAATCACTTATTCTGGTTGTCCTTCTTCCTGCCAAAAACAATTCATAATGATTTCTCATATAATGCTCCTTTCATCATGGTACAGCCTAAACAGTAAAATTACGTTGAAAAGAATAAACAGAAAATCCCGCTTACACAATTCCTTATCTGCATGTGAAAAACCAGGAGAAAGACTTAAAATATTTCACTTCCAATCATGAGTTGGGAGCATTAGTAGAATTTGAATTGTAATCACTTTCTTAAAAATTTTTTTTTCTACTTCATGAATTTTCATACAGTAAAATCTTTCAATACAATCCCAATTATTGAGACTGTGTTCACCTGAGGATATTTTTTATGGCTGTATATTTTTAGGAGACAAAGTACAAGAAGAATAATTAGACATCATGGATTTAACTTTTTAAGAGTAACTTTAAAGCATATCCTGAAGTCCATAATGGGTTGGTGCAATCTTACAAACATCTGCTGGGTATATCATTTGCAATAATAAGTGATGGACAGTCAGAAAGATTCACTCATGCTACAAAGCCATCAAACTTTAAAGAAACATTAAATTTTTTGTTAATTCAACGTCTTCAAATTATTCAGAGTTGTGAGAATCAATAACTTGAGCTCAAAATGGAAATACGTGTCAGTTACTATTGCCATGCCTATAGATAAGGCAACATCTCTCTGGCTATAGTCTCCCTCAATGATCCTTTCCCAGATGTGCTTCTGGGGAAAAAAAAAAATCCAGGTTAAATGAGAGAACTCAAAGAATCTGGGAGTTTTGAACCGCAGAAAAAGAAATTTGCTCTGATAGGGTGAATAAAGCAAGTTAGGCCAGTTTCTAGGAAACAGAATATAACTAGACTCCCAGAGTCTATATAGTCAAGATAAGGCTGGAATTTGAGAGGGAAAGTAGGAGACATGAATTTGCACCACGCCTTCAGACCAAAGTGTATTTATTTTAGGATAAGGAGATTTGAGATGCAAATAAATTTTTGCTATCTTTATTAGGATCCTTAGGGCCAAAAATATATGCTCTACTTTAAAAATTAGATCATTGTGGGATGCTCATTCTTATTTATTTTTCCACTCCATTAGTCACCTTTATCCATTATCTTTACAAAAAAATTTTTCCTACCTTACATTATATAACTTTTTCATTACAGCCTTTGATTTTGGGCTGTATTTCTCTGTCCTACCTGGCCCACTATTATATGATTACATTTACTGAGATGGAAAAGAAGCCTATTACACAAAGACTCATTTGTAAGGTTGAAAGATTTCCCTAACTAAACTAGCAAAAAAAAGTCAGTCTCACAGAACTACTACAGATTTAGTTTTAATAATCATAGAAAATAGTAAATGAGCCTGAGGATTTGGAACAGATGACTTTTGTCCAGTTAAAAATAGTGGCAAGATAAAAGAGAGACTAATTCCCTCTATGACAAGGAACTATGGACAAAGAAGTATAAAATTACAAATAGATTTATTTATGACAGTGTGCAAGCATACAGATAAAGAAGTGATCTCAGGAGCCAGCCTGGGATCCTAAAAAAAAAAATCATTTCCCTTAGTTAAGATAAGTTTAAATGAAAGGAATTCTAAAGACAAATTGTAATTTTGTTTACAATTAAACCTCTTAGAATGTCTTAGACAGGATGATTTGGTGTGAGATAAGATGATGGTTTGGTAAGTGGGTTGAATTTCTTTAGAATGGGTCGCTTTCTCCTACTACGACTGTGAGCTCAATGACAGAAAAGAACATGTTTTATATTTCTTTGTACCTCTGGCACTTACTTCTGTGCTTGACAAATAGTAAGTACCCATTCCATTCTACCGGAATTCATAGGCACTTAAACAAGACTACTCACAGTGAACTTTTTAATGGATTCTGGTTAACCACAAAAGAATTTTTAAGTGGCATGTTTAAAATTCTCTGTGCATGACCATTATCCTGTTCAATATTCTAATACTAGCAATGAATAAATAAAAATTTAAAGGCAAGTGGTCCAGTGCATAAGAATCAGAAACAAATAACCAGAAACAAGATAGTGGTCCTATGTCTCATAATACCTAATATAATATGGATACAGACTAGATGTTCAATAGTTATCTTCTTAACTTTTTAAACATGAATTATGCTATTCTCAAGGTTTAACATCTATGGTGGTTGGGACCACTAGATATCCATATTTTGACCCTGATTCACACCACATACTAAAATTAACTCAAAGTGGATTAAAGACCTACATGTAAGAGCTAAAACTATAAAATATTAAAAGAAAACATCAGTGTAAATCTTCATGATCTTGGGTCACAGAGTGGCTTTTTTAGATATAACACCAAAAGACAACAACAAAAGAAAAAAATTGATTAAATTATACATAATCAAAACTTAAAAACTTCTGCATTTCAATGGACATCAACAAGGAAGTGAAAAGGCAACCCATAGAATAGGAGAAAATATTCTCAAATTGTATGTACGATCAAGGACTTGTATTCAGAGTCTATATAGAACTATTAAAACTCAATAATAGAAGGACAGATAATCCAATTTTCAAATAGGCAAAAAATTTGAATGGACATTTCTCCAAAGAATTTTACAAATGACCAATAAGCATATGAAAACATGTTCAACATTTTTAGCCATCAAGGAAATGCCAGACAAAACCATAAGGACACACCATTTTACACTACTAGAATAACTATAATTTTTTAAAAATTGTTGTCTAACAAGTGTTGGCAATAAGTGAAGAAGTTGCAATCCTCATAAACTGGTGGGCATGTATAAATGAGGCAGCCACTTTGGAAAACAGTTTAGCGGTTTCTCAAACAGTTAAACACAGAGTTAGCATACAATCCAACAATTCCACTATTAGGTTTATATCCAAAAGAAATAAAAGCACGTGTCCACACAAACACTTGTACATTGATATTCATAGCAGCATATTCCAAATAACCAGGAAGTGAAAATAACCCAGATGTCTATCATCTCATGAATGAATAAATAATGTCCATACAATGGAATGTTCTTCAGCAATAAAAAGATCATATGTGACAACACATTGTGTGATTTCATTTGTGTATTTCCACACCCAAGGACTTTTTTTTATTGCTTTTAGAAGAAAAGGAAGGGAGAGAGAGAAACATTAATTTGAGACAGAAGCATTGATTTGTTGCCTCATGGGTGCACCCTGACCAGGAATCAAACCCACAACTTTTCAGTTACAGGATGATATCCAACCAACTGAGCTGCACTGGCCAGGGCTGTATGATTCCATTTAAATGAAATGTTGAGAATAAACAAAGCTATAGAAATACAAAATAGATTAGAGGCTGGCTAGAGTTGGAGATGATGAGAGGATTCAAGGGTGACAGCTAAAGGGTTTCTTTCTGGGGTAATGAAAATTGACATTCATAGTGATGTATACACAACTTTGTGAAATATACTAAAATTCATTGAATTGTACACTTTGTGAATTGTTTTGTATGTGGTTATACCTATACAAAGCTATTTTATTTTTTAAAGCATTTTACCAGTTTATCAGAAAAGAATGTCTTAAGTCTAAGGCTGCACGAAATCCTATAATATGAGGACCCCCAACACTAATTAATATTTTTTCTCAACCTTTTTAAAATTTAATTTTCATTGTATTTTTCCATTGCCATTTAGTCCCCTTACACCTGTCTCTGCCCAGTCATCCCACACTGTTGTCCATGTCCTTGAGTCCTTTTTCCTTTTTCCTCAATTCCTCCACCCCCTCACCTAAACCACCCCCAACTACCTGTCATCCTGCTCTTCATCTATCAGTCTGTCTCCATTTTCCTCGCCAGTTCACTTTGTTCATTAGTTTCCACATATGAGTGAAATCATATGATATTTGTCTTTTTCTGACTGGCTTATTTCTCTTAGCATAATGTTCTCCAGGTCCATACATAGTGTCACAAAGGGTAACATTTTCTTCTTTTTATGGCTGTGTAGTATTCTATTGTGTAAATGTCCCATAGTTGTTTTATCCACTCCACTCATCTATTGAAGGACATTTGGGCTATTTCCATACCTTGGCAATTGTAAATAATGCTGCAATGAACATAGGGGTGCTTACATTCTATCAAATTAGTATTTTGGGCTCTTTCAGATATATTCCCAGAAGTGGAATTGCTGGGTCAAAAAGCAGTTCCATTTTTAATTTTTTGAGGTATCTCCACACTGGTTTCCACAGTGGCTGCACCAGTCTGCATTCCCAACAGTATACTAGTATTCCTTTTTCTCCACAATCTGGCCAGAGCTTGTTTGTTGATTTATTGATGATAGCTATTCTGACATGTGTGAGAAGATATCTCATTGTGGCTTTAATTTGCATTTTCTAATGATTAATGACATTGAGCATCTTTGCATATGTCTCTTGGTCATCTGTATGTCCTCATTGGAGAGGTGTCTATTAAGGTCCTTTGCTCATTTTTAAATTTGGTTGTTTGGTTTTTTTGGTGTTGAGCTCTGTAAGTTCTTTATAAATTTTGAATATTAACCCCTTATCAAATGTATCAGTGAATATGTCCTCCCATTCTGTGGGTTGTCCTTTTATTTTCTTGATGATTTCCTTTGCTGTGCAAAAAAAAATTTAGTTTGATGTAGTCCCATTTCCTTATTTTTTCATTTTATTTCCCTGCCTGGGGAGAGATATCTGATAAAATATTATTAGGAGCAATGTCCAAGATTTTGCTGCCTATGTTTTCTTATACAATTTTAATGGTTTGGGGTCTAACATTTAAGTCTTTCATCTATTTGGAATTTATTCTTGTGCATAGTATAGAAAGGTTGTCTAGTTTCATTTTTTTCTGCACATATTTGTCCAATTTTCCCAACACTATTGATTGAATAGACTCTTTAGCCCATTGTATATGCTTGCTTCTTCTGTTGAAAATTAATTGACTATGAAGGTATGGGTTCATTTCTGGGGTCTCTATTCTGTTCCATTGATGTATGTGTCTGTTTTTATGCCAGTAGAGGTTGTTCTGATTACAATAGCCTTACAGTATAGCTCCATATTAGGTAGCGTCATTTCTCCAACTTTGTTTTTCTTTCTCATGGTTGCTGTTGCTATGCAAGGCCTTTTGTGGTTCCACATA
>PVKM010002793.1:0-61991 GCA_004027735.1 Carollia perspicillata
ATGCTCTTGAGCTTTCTGGACTTGCATGTCTATTTCCTTTGCCCGATTGGGGAAGTTATCCACTGTTTTTTTCAAATAAGTTTTCCCTTTCTTGCTCTTCCTCTTCTCCTTCTGGCACCCGTATGATTCGGATGTTGGCATTTCAAGTTGTCCCAGAGGTTCCTAAGCCTCTCCTCTTTTTTTGAATTCTTGTTTCTTCCTTCTGTTGCAAACTGTTGTTTGAGTCCTGTTTTCCTTCCCTTCATTGTTGGTTCCCTGTATATTTTTATTTCACTTTGTAAAATACTGGTAGTCAGGGTGCTCACAGAAATGGTTGAGTATGGCCACAAAGTAAAGGAAAAAGTGAAGGCTTGTATAGCCTTCTTCTTTCATTTGGGCCATTTGTTTTTGTCTTGGCACACCTGTTACATAGTGAGGGGTGGAGCCACCCATGTCGTTGTGTTGTGGGACTGACTGTACATGGGGGGGAAGGGTCACAGAAGGAACAGTGTTTCTTGCTTGCTCTTGGCAGGCTTTCAGTCACTTCCCCTGGTACCCACAGCAAATCAGACCCTTCTTATGCTGATTCCCAGGTGGGTGGGTTTGTGTAGTTTCTAGGACCCTATGAGTCTCTCCAATGAACTCCCTTGTGAGGCTGGGAGTTTCTCTTGCCACCACAACCCCCGCAAATTTTTTTCAGTCAGAGGTTTTGGGCTTTATTTCCCCATGCTGGAACCGTGGGTTGCATGGTCTGTCTCACTCCCCAGTTTTTCTCCCAATTTATCTGCACGCAAATATATGTGGGACCGCCCACTCTGCCAGCAGCCACCTGGTCTGCTCAGGTCCTGCACCTGCTGCCTTGTTTTGCATCCTCTCCACCCCAGCTGCCCATCTCTGCCCCTCCTATTGGTCTGGATGAATGTTTCTTCTTTAACTCCTTGGTTGTTGGTCTTCTATATAGTTTGATTTTTTGGCAGTTCTGTTTTTTTTTTTTTTTTTAAATTTGTTGTTGTCTTTCTTTCAGTTATCTCAGGAGGCTCAGTGTATCTACCTACTCCCCCACCCTGCCTGGAAGTCCAGCATGGACTTGAACATGGTTCTGGAGTTAGACTGCTTAATTTGAATCCCAGTTATATCACTTGCTCATGTGACTTTGAGTTAAACTTCCAAAGTTCAGGTTTTTCACATACAAAATAGGAGTATCAGTATGTTACCTCATATATTTGTACAGCTTAAATGAGGTAATGTATAAAACCATGAAATGTTAACTATCTTTACATTATCATCTATTCCAAGTTCCTCTATCTCATGGTAAAAGGAGACCGGAGGCAGTTTGAAACCCCTGTAACCTTCCTTTACTCAAGCAATAAAGGGTCTGTAGGTCTTAAAGGGGCCCCACGCAGCAGCACTTAAAGTCTGATGGCTTTAATGAGAAATTAACAAATCCTGTTACACAACTGAACACTGGTCACCAGAGGAAAAAAGTTCTTTTCCAGGTCATTCATGTGGGGATGGGTTAAGAGGGACACTGTTTCCAGGCCTCTAAGTTCTACCTTTTAAGGGAGATCTTCCCTGATCACCCACCTAGCCCCATATACCATTCTCTCTTAATTTCCAGAGGAAATAGAACCATTCCTGCTAAGACTAAATTATGCCCTGTCCTGCACTGGCAATGTACATTTGTCATGTATATACGTTATCTCTAATTAAATTTAAGTTTCTTCAAGGGACTGGGAACTTTTCCCTTCTTCTGAAGCTGACTAGACTAGAACAGATTAAAGCATTAGCATACCTAAACCACATACTAATAAAATACTACTTAACTATAAACATCCCATATATAAAAATTCTAAATTATTTTCTTACATGGAAGACTTAAAAAAATATTACTGTTATGTCTTCCCATTGTTTTACTCCCCCATGAAGTCTCAGAGATGTGTGCATGTTAGGTTCCTCATCTGCTGTCAAACATCCCATCTCTCTGTGTGCATGTCTCAGGTGTCCAAAATTTTGTCAGATATATGTGTATGTTTTACTAACTTTTCTGTCCCTGCAAATACCTACTATTGTTTGGTTAAGGTCATTCCTCCTATGGAAAGCTCACTACTAAATCTCTTCTTACTCAGCAAGAATGTTGTATCTTCTTTTATTCATACCACTTTTCATTCACTACTTAATTCAAAACTTTTATTCTCTCCTGAACTTAAAATTTTATGATCATAAGAATGGTTTCTAACCAAGTACACTCATCTTTCAGCTCTTTACTACATGTCATCTTTTCCACAATATCTTTCCTAATTCATTAAAAGTCTGGCCACTTCCTGTATATTCCCGGAGAATTTTTCTGGCCAACCATTGCATTTACCATGCTGAACTGAAAACTGGCGTGCTTCTGTCTCTTATCTGTACTATGAGCTCTTTTATTAACATCTCATCTTCAGCACTTAGCACGGTTCTTAGGAAGGTGTTTGGTAAAGACTTAATGAATGAATAACTTTAGGAAGAACTCACTCTTCTTGAAGATATCCTGCTAACTCATCAAGATTCCCCAATGGAAGCACTCTTGTAAAGCTCTCTCATGGTTAACCCAAACAAATGGAACTCTGCTGCCTGAGGGTTCTAGGCAAATAACCTGAGCCACTTGGTAAATTTCAAACTGATATTGAACAAGTTTTCATTTTTGCAACTTAACAATTACAAAATTAGGTTATCTGGTCTATAAATGTTTTTCTTAGTCCTAAAGATAATCATATTGACAGCTCCATTATCAAAAAAAAAATTTTTTTTTGGTTATTTAAATTCTCTAGGCTTTAGTTTCTTCTGTGTAAAATCTGGATTACTGTGCTAAATAGCCATGGGGATGTGAAGTACAGTAGCGGGAATGGGGTAGCCAAAGAACTTACATGCATGACCATGGACATAAACAATGGTGTGGAGATTGCCTGAGGGAGTGGAAGGTGAAGGGTGGAGTGGAGCAAATGGGGAAAAACTGGGACAAGTGTAATAGCATAATCAATAAAATATGATTAAAAAATAATGCTTTGTTCTGTTACTTGTAAAGTAATTTTTAGTCTTTTTTGATATATGAATATTGACCACTGATCACATTTATATTATAATTCATCTCCCTGTTCCCCACAGTTCATGAGGTTTATGAAACAACATTTGGCCATCACTATTTTAATATACAATAGTAAATGATCCATTCAAGTGTTAGCAATGGAAAGCTGTTCTGATATATTTAATTTGCTGCAGAGGTCTACCCTCAGCTTACCAGAATCTCTCCTGTATTAGTATGAATTTTTACAGAATAACATTACAACTATCTTATTTTAAAATTTAGTGTATTAGAGAAGTATAGTATGGGATCAGTTTTACAAACTACCATAACTATGTCCTTTTTTCCTTTGTGCCTACCTTCCTCTGTGTTCCATGCTCTTTTAACTTCTGTTTACTTTTTCAGTCCTACATCATCAATTCCAACATTTTTGCCTGAATCTCTCAGTGTGTATCAAACATATAAGGACATAATGTGCTTAACAATATCATCTTGCTTCAACAGATTATTTGCTATTATTTATCTCTATACTACTAGGGGAACTATTTGTCTCATAGTATAAAAACAGACTTACCTTCTACTCGTTTCTTGTGAAGTGGGGGCCGTCCTTTTTTATTCCTTACTGAGGAAGTTTTGCTGCTGCTACTTCCACTGTTCACAGACATTCTATCATCTTCACCTCCAGTGACTAACGAATTTCTATAGGAGATGAGTGGAAGCCATACATCTTCCCTCCTCTCCATCATCTGCTCCGTAAGGAATTTTTCAAGGTATGAATGACTAGAAACACAACAGAAGAAGCAGTGATTTTCGTGGAGGTACTTAATATTTTCGTAACATGAGGCACTCTCAGAAGGTTCTAAAGAATCTCTAAGGACACACTTTTTGCATGCAGCCTCTCCCCAGCAAAACCTTTTAACTTGTGAAAATTATAAAAGACAATCATTTAAAGTCTTTAGAAATTGTCTTAAGGTTGTACAAACAATGGAGAAAACATTTATTCAAGAATATCTTCTAAATCTCAGTTAAGAACGACAGTTTGTAGCACTGAACAACATCCTGCATCATTCCCTTGTCCCCCTCTCCTTCACGACAACTGTGTGTTATAGAAACTCTACTCTGGGAGCTCTGCTCTGGGAAGACATGGTTAAGAAGATTGGGGGCTCCCTTTCTTTCTGTTTAGAGCTGCTCTTGAAGAAGCAGGCCATCTGTGTGTTATGGATGTTCTATTCTGGCAGCAGCTGGGAGCAATGAGGCCCCACCCCACAAACCCCAACTTGTTAGGTAGTAACTCCTACCCCAGGCACTGCAGGCTAAGAATATTAGGCCCTGAATGCCTCATCTCAGCTCCCTTGTAGAGCAGAAATTCCATAACTGAAGGAGCAAACCAAGAACCAGGGGTAACCCTGTACCCCTCCTGCCTATAGAAGAGGGGTGTTATTCTGGAATGAGAGGGATACTATCCCAACACCCAGATCCTGTTCAGTGGCATAAAAATTCTGCCCAGAGGCTGAGGAAGACAGTAGGATGAAGCTTTTCAGCTATCTGGGAGGACTGACTTTATTTGGAATACAGTACACAATATTTCTTGACTAAGGGTGTTGAAAGCTCTTTATACTATAGGCAACAAATGAGAGAGTAGAACAGCCAGAAATTTAAGACAACCAACACCAAGAGCCCTCCTGAAATGAGAAGGTTGTGCACATAGCCTAAGCTGCACCCATTCATGAACAAATAGAACAGGGAATGGGGGCAACTTTGAAATCATTCCCCAAACCCTACACATATCTATCAATATAGCGGGAAAACCTCACTGGCACAAGTGGCTTAAATACAACCTCCAACCAAACACTGGCTGAATAATAGGCTGCTCTGACCTAACAGCAACTCCTAAAAAGCCAGACTTAAAAATAAAATCACAATAGGCTGGTTTCCAGTTCTGCATGCAAGAAGCTTGTAAGCTGCCAATGAATCCTACCAAATAAAAAAGTGAAAAAATCAACTCTTCTTGTATCTATAAGAGAGGAAAATCATTGTGGAGACACAATAGAGGAGGTCACAGCTTATTGGGACAAACACATGAGCACAGACCCCCTTGGGAACCATTGCTGGGGTAGGAAAACCTGTACTATATAGTTCATGAATTGCTGGAGGCACACTGTAGACAAGTCCTAGAGTAAGAAACTCCAGGGTACCCAGTTATAGGGGAGGCCCCCACAGTATTGGAGACTAACTGGTAAGGGAAACAGTCAACTCCAACCCACTCTACTCATCCTGTTCCACCTGAGGGTGGAAAACGCCCCCTGAGAAGCCCATGTGAAGTTCACAGTCCAGAGCCATAGCTCACTAAAAGGCTGTGACCAAATCACAGGACTAAAGGATACTCCCCTCCTCCTACACCTCACCACCACATTACCAACTGCCTATTTACAGCAGTTTGTTTTACCCAGTACATCATGTCCAGCTATTGAGAACAAATTACAAGCCATACCAAAATGCAAAAATACGACTGGAAGAAATGGAGCAAGATCATAACCAGACAGGGCAAAAAGGCCAGAATTCTCACACTTGGAATAAACAACTATGATTAATATGCTAACAACTCTGATGGAAAAAGAAGAATGCTCCTGATGGCTTGTTACCAGACTGGACATGGACGAGGAAAGAATGTCTGAGCTAGAGGGAAGCTCATCATAATCCTCGAAAACTGAAAAATAAAGAGATAAAAAAAAAACCCCATTACAACATCTAAGAACTATAGTACAAATGTAAAAGGTAAAATATATGCATAATGGGTAATGGGAATGTCATAAGCAGAAGAGATAAAGGAACAGAAAAACTTTTAGAAATATTAATGACAAACTTGATATTAGACACTAAACCATGGATACAGGAAACTCAAGAATCTTAAGCAGGAGACTTCCGGCCAAGATGAAGGTGTAGGTAGACACACTGTGCCTCCTCACACAACCAAAATAAGGACAACAAATATTTAGAAACAAAAAACAAGCAGTATTGACAGAAAATTGGAACTGTATGGAAGTCCAACAACCAAGGAGTTAAAGAAGACACATTCATCCAGACTAGTAGGGGGGCGGAGTCAGGTGGCCAGTGGAGAGGACTCAACAGCAAAGCGGCTGGTGGCTGGCAGAACCTGGGTGTGCAAGGCGGCAGCAGGCAACCCCAGCAAAGTGGTGGACTGTGGAGGGGCGCAGCACGCAAGGCGGCTGGCGGACCAGGCGGTCCCACATTCCCATGCAGATAAACCAGGTGAAACTGGGGCGCGATACAGACCGCCCAACCCAGGGTCCCAGCTCGGGAAAATAAAGCCTCAAAACACTGATTGAAAACCCTGTGGGGCTTGAGGTTCCAGGAGAGACTACCAGCCTCACAGGAGGGTTCCCTGGAGAGACCCACAGGATCCTAGAACGTGCACAAACCCGCTCACACGGGAATCAGCACCAGAAGGGCCCAATTTGCTTGGGGGAACCAGCAGAAGTGACTGAAATCCGGCAAAGAGCGGAGCAAGCAGCACTGTTCCTTCTTGGAACCCCTGTCCCCACATACTGCGTCACAACCTGGCTACTGGGTTGCCCCACCCAGGTGAACACTTAAGGCTCCACCCCTCATACATAACAGGCACATCAAGACAAATAAAATGGCCCAAACAAAAGAACAGATCAAAACTCCAGAAAAAATACAACTAAGCGATAAAGACATAGCCAACCTATCAGATGCACAGTTCAAAGCACTGGTAATCAGGATGCGCACAGAATTGGTTGAATATGGTTGCAAAGTAGATGAAAAAATGAAGGCTATGCTAAGTGAAATAAAGGAAAATTAACAAGGAACCAGCAGTGACAGGAAGGAAACTGGGACTCAAATCAACGGTGTTGACCAAAAGGAAGAAAGAAACATTCAACCAGAAAAGAATGAAGAAACAAGAATTCAAAAAAATGAGGAGAGTCTTAGGAACCTCCAGGACATCTTTAAACATTCCAACATCCTAATCATAGTGGTACCAGAAGGAAAAGAGAAAGAGCAACAAACTGAAAACTTATTTAAACAAATAATGAAGGAGAACTTCCCCGGTCTGGCAAAGGAAATAGATGTCCAGGAAGTCTAGGAAGCTCAGAGAGTCCCAAAGAAGCCAGATCCAAGGAGGAGCACACCAAGGCACATCATAATTACATTAGCCAAGATTAAAATGAAAGAGAGAGTCTTAGAAGCAGCATGAGAAAAGGAGACAGTTACCTACAAAGGAGTTCCCATCAGACTGTCAGCAGATTTCTCAAAAGAGACCTTGCAGGCAAGAAGGAGCTGGAAAGAAGTATTCCAAGTCATGAAAGGCAAGGACCTACATCCAAGATTGCTCTATCCAGAAAAGCTTTCATTTAGAATGGAAGGGCATATAAAGTACTTCTCAGATAATGTCAAGTTAAAGGAGTTCATCATCCCCAAGCCCTTATTACATGAAATGTTAAAGGGACTTATCTAAGAAAAAGAAGATAAAAAATATGAACAGTGAAAAGATAGCAAACTCACAGTTATTAACAAGCACACCTAAAACAATAGCAGACTAAGTGGACACCTAAACCACGAGCGAAGACACAGAAATGGAGATCACGTGGAAGGTTAGCAACAGGGGAGTGGGAGGAGGCAGGAGAGAAGGTACAGAGAATAAGTAGCATAGAGGGTGGGGAGAAAATAGACAGGGAGAGGGCAAGAGTAGTGTGGGAAATGTAGACACTGAAGAACTTATGACACATGGACATGAACTAAAGTGGGGGAGTGTGGGTGGGAGGGAGTGTGGAGGGTGGAGGGGGATGAAGGGGGGAAAATGGCACAACAGCATTGGCATGATCAATAAAATATATTTAAAAAAATAAAAAAAATTTGTGAGATGAAGTGAGAGCGGTGTTTAGAAGGAATTTTATAACACTGAATATACATATTAGAAAAAAAAGAAAATCTAAAATCAATATGTTTTTACCTTAGGAAACTACAACAATAAGACCAAAGTAAATCCAATGTGGAAAAAAAAGAACAAAAATTAGAGATGAAACTGAAAACAGGAAATCGGAGAAAATTCACAAAATCAAAACCTGGTTCCTTTACAATTTATAAGATCAATAAAATTGGTAAGCCCCCAGCCAAGCTAGTTAAGGGAAAGAGGAAAAAAAAAAAAAAGAAAGAAAGGACAAAAATTACTAACAGCAGAAATGAAAGAGGACACACCCAATATACCGGACCTATGGACATTATAGTATAACAACTCTAAGCACAAAACTTTGATAATATAGATGAAACAGGCCAATTCCTTGAAACATACAGTTTGCCAAAACTGACAGAACAAACAGACAATCCAAATAGACCTATATTCTATTAAATAAATTTAGTCAACAATTAAGTCTTCCGAAACAGAAAGCACAAGGCTCAATTGGGTCCACTGGTAAATTCAACAAAATATTTAATGAAGAAAAAATATCAATTCTCTACAATCTCTTACAGCACAGAAGCAGAAAGAATACTTCTTTTTTTTAAAGATTTTATTTATTTATCTTTAGAGGGGAAGGGAAGGAGAGAGGAAGAGAAATATCAATGTATGGTTGCCTCTCATGCGTCCCCTGCTGGGAACTGGTCTGCAACCCAGGCATGTGCCCTGACTAGGAATCAAACCATGAGCCTTTGGTTCACAGGCCAGCACTCAATCCACTGAGCTACACCAGCCAGGGCAGGAATACTTCCTTTTAAAAAAATTTTTATTTACTAATTTTAAAGAGGAAGGGAGAAAGAGATACTGATTTGTTTTTCCAGTTATTTATGTATTCATTGGTTGATTCTTGTATGTGCCCTAACCGGTGATTAATCAAGAATCAACGGAACCTTGGCACATTGGGGTGATGCTCTAAGCAACTGAGCTACATGGCTGAGGTGACAGAATATCTTCTAAGTCATCTTATGAGGTCAGCATTACCCTAATACCAAAACTAGGTGAAGACACAAGAAAACTAGAGACTAAGATCTTCATGAACATAAATGCAAAAATCCTCAATAAATTAGTAAATAGAGTCCAAAATTTACCAATTATATAAACCATATTATAGAAATGTACACCTGAAACCTATACAATTTTAATTAACCAATGTCACCCAATGTATTCAATAAATAAAAATAACAAAAGACATTTTGAGCAAAGTCCTAACTTCAAAACTAAATATACATGTATACATCATGACCAAATCCAGGTATGCAAGGCTAGTTCAACATTCCAAAGTTAATACAATCTATCACATCAACAGGATAAAAAAAAATCAAGTGATCATATCAATAGCTACAGAAAAGGCATTTGACAAACTCCAAACCCATCTATGATAAAAACTCTGAGTTAACTAGGAACAGAGGGAAACTTCCCCAACTTGATAATAAACATTTATAAAAGACCATACAATTAACATCACACTTAATGCTGAGAAACTTGAAATTTTTCTATTAAATCAGTTGCAAGGCAAGAATGTCCCCTCTTATTCTTTTCAACATTGTATTGGAAATTCTAGTTAATGCAACGAGACAAGGAAATATAAAGTATATAGACTGGAAAGGCAGAAATCAAACTGTCCTTGATCACAGCTGACATGATGAAAACCCGATGCAGAAAATCCTAAAGAGCTGATAAACTTATGGAATTAATAAGATATTATAGTAAGGCTGCCCAATACAAACAAAAGTCAATTACTTCCTAGATATCAGTAATGAACAAGTGGAATTTGAAATTAAAAATACAATGCCATTTGCATACGCACACCCCCACACAAATTACTGAGGTATGAATCTAACAAAACACATATAAGGGCTATATGAGGAAAACTACAAAACTCTGATAAATGAAATGAAATAACTAAATAAATGGAGAGAAGGATACATTCCATGTTCATGGGTAGGAAGAATCAATACTGTTAAAAAGTCAGTTCTAACTTGCCTCAAGGCATTTCCTATGAAAACCTCAGCAAGTTATTTTGTGGATAGTAAAAACCGATTCTAAGATTTATATGGAGAGCTAAAAGACCCAGAATATCAACATAATACTGAAAGAGAACAACAAAGTTGGAGAACTGATGCTACCCAACTGTAAAACGTACTATAAAGCTACAGTATCATCATTTTGCAATATATGCACATATCAAGTCATCAGACTGGACTCCTTAAACCCATACAATGTTATATGTCAAATATATCTCAATAATGTGGAGAAAAAGCTAAGTGAAGACAGGGTGGTAATGGTGAATGAACAGACACATAGATCAGTAAGACAGAATAGAGAACCCAGGAAGACAGAATAGAGAACCCACATAAATACAGTCATCTGACCTTTGACAAAAAAGCAAAGATAACAAACTAGAGCAAAGATAGTCTTTAACAAATGGTGCCAGAACAATTGGACATCCACAAGCAAAAAAATTAATCTACACATGGACCTTAAACATTTCATAAAAATTAACTCAAAATGGATTCCAAACCTAAATGTAAAATACAAAATATAAAACTTCTAGAAAATGACATAGGAGAAAACCTAGATGACCTTGGGTATAGCAATAACTTTTCAGACACAACACCAAAGGCAAGATCCCACCATAAATCATTAAACTTCTGCTTTGCAAGAGACACTGTCTACAATAAGAAGACAATCATAAGCTGGAGAAAGTATCTGCAAAACATACATCTATAAAGAACAACTATCTAACATACAAAGAACTGTTAAAACTCAGTAAGCAAACAATCTGATTAAAAATTGGACAAAATAACAGAAAACTGTACTGAAAAACAAAAAAAACAATAAAAAAAATTGGACAAAAGATTTGAACAGATACCTCATCAGAGAAAACATACAGATTGCAGATCTGTATGTTAAGCATATGAAATGATGCTTCATTTCATGTCATAAGGGAAATGCAAATTAAAACAATGAGATACTAATGCAACACCTATTAGAATGACTTGAATCCACAACACTAATACCAAATGCTGACGGGAATGCAAAATGCATACATTACTTCAGAAGACAGTTTTGTGGTTTCTTACAAAATCAAACATACTCTACCAATGCCATCCAGCAATTGCACTCCTCGGTATTTACCCAAAGAAGTGGAAAACTTATGCTCCCATAAAAACTTGACACAGCTTCACTCATAGTGCCAAAACTAGAAAGCAACCAAGATATCCTTCAGTAAGGGGCTCAATCAACAAACTGTGGCACATCCAGAAAATGGAATATTATTCAATGCTTAGAAGAAATGAACTAGCAAGCAATGAAAAGATAAGAATAGCTGAAAATGCATAGTAATAAATGAAAAAAGCTGATGTGAAAATGTTACATCCTGTACAATTCTAAGTATATGGCATTCTAAAAAAAGGTAAAACAATCAGTGGCTGCCAGGGGTTGAGGGGAGAGGAGGAAGGATGAATAGGCAGAACACAGAGAATTTTTAGGGAAGTAAAACACTCTGTGATACCATAAAGATGGATACATGTGTTGTACATTTGTACAAACCCACAGAAGGCACAATACCAAGAGTCAACTGTATTATAGACCGCAATGGAATAAAATTAGAAATCAATAATGGAAGGAAAATTTGGAAATTCACAAATATGTGGAAATTAAGTAAAATATTCTCGAATAACTGACAGATTAAAGAAGTCACAAGGGAAATAGGAAAATACTTTGAGATAAATGAAAACAGAAATGCAAGATACCAAAACTTACAAGATGTAGCTAAAGCAGTGGCCTTAGGGAAATGTATACCTGTAAACACCCAAATAAAAACAGTTCTCAAACCATTCCATCCCCACCAATACCCAACACCACTCATTCTCTATCATATTATTCTATTTCAGTTCCTGAAACTCTTGTTTGTACGTTTACTGTTATGTCTCCCTGCATTAGACCATAAGCTTTCTGAGGGCAGAAACTGTACTGTTCACTGCCTGGCCATATTAGAACAACAGCTATGGAAAAGTACTAGATGCTTACTATTTTTTGACCAAATCTTTCCTGAGAAGTATCACTTTCCACTTTTAAATAAAACTTATCAATATTTTCTTTTGAAAACAGCATATTTCTTTAACTTGCTATTATAAAAAACAGAAAATACAAAAATATCAATCTTCGTGAAACAAGTAAAAAAGTTACAATATAATTGCTATAAAAAGGAAGTAGGGTTACACAATGGCAACGCTGATGTTCATACATCATTGAACTGCAGAGTAAGAAAATAATCTCAATTGCTTAATTTAATCTTGCAAATTCTAGGTATGGAAAGATGAGCAGTCAAACAACTATACAAAGCTTGAAAGAAAACTATAGTTCCTTAAAAGAATCAGAGTCTAAAGTATTAATAATAATTATATCTAGATAATTAATTTTTTCCCACAAAATATTTAAAATTACAATAGTATCATGACAAAAGCCACTTTTGCAATGTGCAACTTACACTGTCTTTTTGTCCTGTCGAAGAAGTTTAGAAGAAAATTCACTTAGTACTTCCAGGAAAGCCAGATTGGGAGGTGGATATTCTTGTCCTTTCTGATTTTGGTATTTAAAGGCAAATTCTATGCCATCCCTGAAGTATAAGAACATATCACTTTATTTTTCCAGATAGCTAGCATGGTTCTCTCAATGGGTTAGAATTTCTAAAACAGTTGGGAAGGCAGCAAAATCATCATTAAAAGTAGTAAAATCTGATAAAAGTAGTAAAATCAAATGGCTAAACAATGTTAACTGCATGATGTATTGCATACTAATATTTACTTTTATTTTTTACAATAGAGAAACTGTAAGTTGTGAAAAGTAATTGCAGCTCTGTGAGTTTTTGTAAGGTAAAGTCTTCTGTCATGAATTGAGGCTGACCAAATTAGTACTGCCAGGTTCCTGCAACATTTTCTCACTGATAGGCCAGATAAGAATACTTCATTAAACTTTACTTTCTATACTTCATAAGATGAAAAATGGACACTTTAAAGTTTTTTCAAATTAAAAATGATTTCCTATTGAGAATGATGAGATGAAAATCTCTAAAAGTTTTTATTACTTAAAAATTCTATAATTTTTCTTTTTTAAAAATGGGTCAAATAACAGTTATTTTAGTTAAATTCCAGTAAACCAGATTCTTTACAATAGAATGTGTTTATTTAGCTCACTCACTTGTGAAGTGTGGCAACTGCTTCTCGTGTCTTGATTTGGTCCAGTCCAAATGTTAGGGCAAAGCGACGTGCCAATTCTTTAATGCCACTGACATGGGCAGATGTCCTATCTAGATTGGGACCTTGCTCTTGAACAAGTTCATTAAATAGCTAGTAAGAGCAAAAAAAGAAGAAGAAGAAGAAAAAACTACAGCTAAGAAATATTTATTTATTGTTAGAATAATATAATTTTAAAATATTTAATAGGCATATGGTAAAATATGCATTTTTCCTCTTTACGTTTAACTGTAGTCACACTGGTCCCCTTCTCCAAGCCATCTATTACTAATTTCTTGAGATCATCTTTATGTTATGTGATTAAATGCAAACAGGAATTTATTTCTTTTTTACTTCTTCCCCCCAAATGTGTGGTTGCCTCTCACACACCTCCTACTGGGGACCTGGCCCACAACTCAGGCATGTACCCTGACTGGGGATTGAACCGGCGAATCAAAGGGTCGCCTTTTCCAATCAGGGTACATGCCTGGGTTGCAGGCCCAGGTCCCCTGTTAGGGGTGAGCAAGATGAAACCAATCTATCTCTTGAATGTTTCTCTCTTCTTTCTCACTCCCTTCCCCTCTCTCTAAAAGTAAATAAATAAAATCTTTTAAAAAATGCATTTGGGGTTGGGAAAATGGAATATGCTTATAGATATGTACCATGTATTCATAAACATCTAAATGTTATTTTTGTTGTCATTTTCATAGGAATGGCAATGTATAAAATACTGGGTTGAGAACTTGGTTTTTTCACTTCTTTCTTAGACAAGAACACTGTAAAGAACCATTTGTATTGAATATATATGGGGCTATAATTTTTCTCACCCAATAACAAAATAAACAAAAAAAGTTCTTAAGCTGAGTGGAGAGATTTTTAAAATTACATATACATTATATATATGTCAAAATAGAAAGAAAAAATAAAACCTTAGAGTACTAAAGATCACCCCCTTTTACCTACTCAGCAATTTGGCTGCTGTCCATACTCCTCTATCCTGCATCATTAACTATTCTACTAGATGCATGCCCTGACTTTTTAACCTCATCATCTCTGCCAGCCTCCAATTTCTCTCTCTCTCTCTCTCTCTCTCTCTCTATATATATATATATATATGAGTGTGTGTGTGTATGTATCTATATAATTATTCGATATATAATATATGTATTATTGTTTGATTACAGTTGTCCCCATTTTTCTCCCATTACTTTCCCTGCCTTATCCACCCCCCACCTCCATACATAAAACCTATTTTTTCTGACTCTCTTCATGGCAAAGATCTTGAGAAGTATTGTTTGAATTTTCTTCACTTCTTCACCTCCCAATCTCCCACTTCACTCTAATCACACCATTCCATTGAAATAGCTTGTCTTCTATTAATTTTGTTGTCCATTTTTTTAGGTTAATTTAATAGCAACAGACTGGCCTGGCCTGACCTGCCATGACTAAAATCAACGGTTTTTCTAGAGATAATAAAATTCATTAACAGGTATTTGTTTACCAATTCTTAAACTTTAAAATGAATACAAATATGTTTCATTATATAAAATTCAAAGAACATCAAAGTAGAAGTTTTCTTCCCCCCACTCCAACTAAACAATATTCTTTTTCAAAGGTAATCAGTGATAAAGTTCAGAAGTTTTCTAGACCGGTTCAGAAACATGACAGATTTCATATACAAAGTTTTTATTTTTACATAAATGGCAACATACTATGTATACTTTTGACTTAATGTTTTATTTTAAAAACCTTTCATCTACTTCAGAGGATCAGTTCATTTAACCATTCCTGTTAATGGACTTGAGACTATTTCCAATTTTTCAAATATTACAGAAATTGCTGCAGTGAAACATCTTTTACATATATAGTGCATACTTGTACATATCCACATAGATATGTATGGACCTAACAGCAAAACATTATATATATATATATCTTAAATTATGAAATATACTGCAAAATTATATTGCAAGAAGACAAAAGCAATTTCATAAGGAATCTTTTTCCCCCTCATCTTTTTCAATCATAGGTATTATCAACTATTTTAATTCATGCCAATATGTTCATCAGTAATAAATACCTTCCTCTTTTAATTTGTATGTCATTAATTATTAATGAAATTATGCCTCTTTTCATGTGTTGATTGGTTTTTAAAATTTCCTCTTCTGAAAAGTGTCTTTTCATATTCCTGCTCACTTTCCTATGAAATTTATTCATATTTTCACTGATATGTAGGATTTGTGATATATGATTAAAAATACTTTCCCCCAGCCCTGACTGGTATGGCTTAGTGGGCTGGGCATCATTCTGCAAAGTGAAAAGTCACCAGTTCAATTCCTGGTCAGGGCACATGCCTGGGCTGCAGGCCAGGTCCCTGATTGGGAGCATGCAAGGGACAGACGATCAATGTATCTCTCACATATCAATGTTTTCCTCTCTTTCCCCATCCCTCCCTCTCTCTCTAAAGATAAATAAAATTGCTAAAAAATATTTCTCCCCAATATCATCTGTTTGTTAACTTTGTTCACAGGGCTGGTTGATGATTAATGTATTTAAATTTATATATATCATCAATTTTTTACTTTGTGACTTCTTTCTTGAGAAAGAACTTCTCCACTCCAGGATATAAAAGTATCCTATTTTTCTTACAAACTTTCAATTTTTAACACTTATATATAATCCACCTAAAAGTTATTTTGGGTACATAATAGTTATGTTGGGTACATAACTATTGCTACAAAGATATAGTCAATTGACCCATCACCATTTAGTGAATAGGCCTAATCCTTTCCCCACTGATATGAAATGAGACCTTTATTATAGACTAAATACATACATACATACCTATGTACCCCCCAAATATCTATATTAATTTACTAGGCATTTATTAGGAATCTATTTTTGCAATATATGTGACATGTTTCTGTATTTTTCTTTTTAAATATCCAATTTGACATTTCATCTGGTCCTAGAGTAAATGACCTTAGGATTTCATCTACTTGAAATATGAACTATTGGATTATTTTCCAAAAGAAAAGATGTGTAACACGTCTTTGGACAGAAAGTATCCATGGTAATACATTTATATAATGACTTAATTTAAATAAGGTAAGATACCAAACATTACTAAATACAAGGAAGTGCTTAATATATTAATTCCACTTTTTCCTTTCAAATTTCTTACCTGTTGTAAACTGAGAATGAGGGTCTTGGCACACTGAATTTTATCAATCTGCCTGGTTTTACTCAGTGTTTCCTTAATAATATCACCATAGTCATTGTAATACTGTGAAGAAAAGAAAGCAACAGTAGTTTTAAAATTATTGAAATTTTATGAAGAAAACTTATTGAAATTTCATGAGATAAAGAATGGGTTGGTGGCCCTGGTCAAGTTACTCAGTTGGTTAGAGCACTGTCCCAATACACCAAGGTTGTGGGTTTGATCTCATGTCAGGGCACATGTAAGAATCAACTAATGAATGTGTAAATAAGTGGAACAACAAATTGATGTTACTCTCTCAAATGAAACAAAAAGGAATGGGTTGGTGAAAAAAATATGTTAGTACAGAAAAAAATAGGTTAGTAACTTCTTAATCTTAAACATAGTGAGAATTCAAAGATTTTGTCTAAACTTAAAGGAATATACATTTGATATTTAAGATTATGAAATAACTAATAATAAAAATACTAAAAAAACCCTGGTAATTCAAAGAGAGGAAGAAGTCATATAGGGTCAAGAGAATGTCTCATCGTTTATCACATGGACTCAATAGACACTATTTAAAAGATGACAAATCAAGAAAAAGACTTTGGTAGAAACTTCCTGAAGAACTAAAATCAAAATACTTAAAATTGCTTACCTTTGGGAAGTGGGCCTAAATAAACACTAAGGGCAGATTAGGGTAATAGACTTACCTTTTCATTTACTACTTTGTGTACTCACAACCCTAAATGTGTCTACATTTTACTATTATAACATAAGCAGTATAAACAATTGATATCTTCTCCAACAGTGACCGAGAAAAAGTTAATGAATTTCTTTATAATTCAGTTTTTTTAATACAGAATTTAAAATATTTTCCTCGGGAGTAAATAATTAGGAAAAGCTTTATTTGAAACCATTAAATATGGATGTTATTTTCAAGCTAAAACTCAACCCTATAATCTTATGTGAAGAAGTAGTATATCAGCCAGCCAATTAATTGGATTTTTATAATCTTCAAAAAGGAGGGTATACTTCCATGACATAAGTTGCAAAGAAGGAAAATTAATTCAAAAGAATCATCCTTTAAATGTAATTAAAAACAACCTCAATGTAGGAAAAAAGAGAAAGACATATTAATATACTAAAGTGCTTCAAAAAGCAGATCTCTAATAAATTCAGATTTGTAATGACCACATAGAGAAGTGGGACAAAAAGATACATAACTAAGACAGCATTATAGGACAAAGGGTAGCAAATAGCTAGCTATTAGAATAGTCACTGAAAGATTACAGTCTACAATGATCAGAGGTATGCAAAAATTTGTAAGGATGATAAAAGTTTTGGATCAGACTCACATCTTGACCCAATGCAGTATCATTAAGGGTTGAGATGGATAAACCATGATAAACACATATTCACCAATCCAAAACCTGTTTAGATATTAGTTTAGGAAGCTTTCTCTGGTTCTCCTCACTTAAGTTTTTCTCTATATCCTGTGCTTGCTTTATAATTTGTACATCTGTCAGTACAATAATTATGCTGAAGCTTTATACAAAGAGCTAAGCCTTACACCTAGACAAACCTAAAATCAAATCCTGAGATACACTTTCCTTCTTCGCACACCCAAAGAAGGACAACAATTTCAGAACAAAAAATAACCAAAACTTCCAGAAAATCGAACTGTATGGTAGACCGACAACCAAGGAGTTAAATAAGAAACACTCATCCAGACCAGTAGGAGAGGAGGAGACGGGCAGCCAGGGTGGGGGGGAATAGCAGCAAGGTGGCAGTTGATGGACCAGGGCAGGCGAGGCAGCAGCTGGCGGAACGGGTAGTCCCACATTTGTGTGCTATCATCGGATAAACAGGGAGGAACAACTGGGGAGCAAGACAGACCATGTAACCCCAGGTTCCAGGGTGGGAAATAAAGCCTCAAAACCTATGAGTGAAAAAAACCTGTGGGGGTTTAGGTGGCTGGAAAAACTCCCAGCCTCACAAGAGCATTGGTTGGAGAGACCCACAGGGTCCTAGAATGTACACAAAACTACCTGCCCAGAAATGAGCACCAGAGGGCCCAATTTGCTTGTGGGTATGGGGAGGAAGTGACTGGAAGACCACCGAGAGCTGAGAAAGCAGCATTGTTCCCTCTTGGACCCCTCACGCACATACAGCACCACAACACAGAGACCTGGGTTGCCCTGCCCTGGCAATTACCTAAGGCTCTGCCCCACATATATAACAGGTGTGCTGAGACAAAAAATTTGGCCCAAATGAAAGAACAGATCAAAGCTCCAGAAAAAAATACAACTAAGCAAGAAGGGATAGCCAACCTATTAGATGCAGAGTTCAAAACACTGGTAATGTATAGGAGACTGTTCTGTGTGCTGTGGGCCCAGACAGGACCCATGCCCATGGACAGGTTCTCCTCTGGGGAATCAGGCCTGCAATGTACCTAGGCCGCTTTGAGACTTGCTTTTGCTAAAACTCTCTCAACCTGAATTGAGGCAGCAAGTGCTTATTGTAACTTCCTAAAGTCTGTGCTAAACCTCTCCAATATGGAGTGTAACCGGTTCAACCACTTTTCCCTTTGCATTTGCAAATATCCTTCTTCTGTGACATGATTAGGAGCATTATCTCCTTTGTTTTCTGTAAAAGGTAGCCACCTAAAGTGAACCTCTGCATAGTAAATGAGGACCATCAGGTAATGTGCTCAGAAAAGAAACAAAGGCCTGTCACGGCAAGGGCCTGTTCCTTTTCCTCCACAGGGCTCAGTAGTCTCTGTGAATTTCTTGTGTCTCATCCACAATGTGGTGGACCCTATGAGCTGGGGTCCATATCAGTAATGAGGATGCTCATAGAAATGGTTGAGTATGGTTGCAAAATACAGGAGAAAGTGAAGGCTATGCAAAGTGAAATAAGGGAAAATTTGTACAGGGAACTAACAGTGATGGGAAGGAAACTGGGATTCAGATCAACGTTTTGGAGCAGAAGGAAGAAATAAACATTTTACCAGAACAGAATGAAGAAACAAGAATTCAAAAAAATGAGGAGAGGCTCAGGAACCTCCAGGACAATTTTAAACGTTTTAATATCAGAATCATAGGAGTCCCAGCAGGAGATGAGGAAGAGCAAGAAATGGAACACTTATTTGAATACATTATGAATGGGAACTTCGCTAATCTGGCAAAGGAAATAGACTTCCAAGAAATCCAGGAAGCCCAGAGAGTCCCAAAGAAGTTGGACCCAAGGAAGTACACACCAAGGCAAATTATAATTACATTACTCAAGATGAAAGAGAAGGAGAGAATCTTAAAAGCAGCAAGAGAAAAGGAGACAGTTACCTACAGAAGAGTTCACATAAGACTCTCAACTGATCAAAAGAAACTTTGCAGGCAAGAAGGGACTGCAAAGAAATATTTGAAATCATGAAAGACCTACTCCAAGATTACATCCAAGATTACTCTATCCAGCAAAGCTTTCATTTAGAATGGAAGGGCAGATAAAGTGCTTCCCACATAAGGTCAAGTTGAAAGAGTTCATCATCACAAGCCCTTATTATATGAAATGTTAAAGGGACTTATCTAAGAAAAAGAAGAATATAAAAACTACGACAGTAAAATGACAACAAACTCACAACTATCAACAACGGAACCTAAAAAAACAAAGACAAAAACAAACTAAGCAAATAACTAGAACAAGAACAGATTCACAGAAATAGATATCACATGGAGGGTTATCAGCAGGTAGGGGGAGAATGGGGGAAAAGGTACAAGGAATAAGAAGCATAAATGGTAGGTACAAAATAGACAGGGGGAGGTTAAGAATAGTATGGGAAATGGAGAAGCCAAAGAAATTATATGTACAACCCATGGACATGAACCAAAGATGGGGGAACGCTGGTGGGAGTGGGGTATAGGGTAAAGGGGAACAAAGGTGAGAAAAAAATGAGATAACTGTAATAGTATAATCAATAAAATATATTTTTAAAAAATGAACCCCTCATTTTTGCTACTTTAATATTTATTTGTGTGACCTATCTGAGCTTTAATTTCCTTATTTCAAAATGATATGATTCTCTACCTCACAGGGTTCCTATAATTAACAAAAATACAGGAACCCTGGTTCCTTGGTTCTCAAACCTTGGTTCTCAAACTTCATTCTGGAAGGCTGTTTGAGAAGTTATTTGTTTGAAAACCAATGTTCTTTGTTGCCTGACAGATGTGTGCATCTGATCACACAGGTATCAGTATGAAAGGGTTGTTGGGTTGAGAATCAAAGTTTTGCTTGACACCTGAGGTTTGAGTGTATGTAAAAGCCTTAGAACAGAGTCTCAAATATAAACACCACAAAAAACATAAGCAGCCATTCATTATTTTATTATGTTTACATTTTAGTTTCTCTATTAATCTATAAGCTCCTTAGTGCAGAAATCATGTAAATTAAATCTCTGGCTACCAACACAGTGCTCATCACATTGCAGTTGATGGCAAAATATGATGAATTAGTTACTACGTCATAATTAGGATTGGATTACACCTAAACATGGACGAAGACACAAGTGGATCAATGGCACATGATATTCTGAATATGAGAAAAATAAGACAGTGTCTCTGACATGAGACTAAGATAAAAAAAAAGTGTTCTCTCTTATCTGTGCCTATCAGGCTGTATTACAGAGACTTTTTTAGCACTTTTTTTTTAGGGAGTCAGGAACAAAATGGAGCTTTTGGAAAAAGGAGCGGTCAGGAAGGTAAGTACTACTAAAATCCTGTCATGTCAAGAATGGATTAAAATACTTCAACATCTCTTTACCTCTCTCAGGAAGAAAAATTCAAACTTCGCATACAGCATATTAGGTCTAACTTGTTACTTTCTTTAAATCTTATCTTTGGTTCTGTTTACATAAGCAATTATGTTGCTGTATCAAATTACTTGCATTTCCCCCAAGCAATTCATATTCCTTTGTGATGTTCATGAAGTTCAATTGACCTACAAGCCCTTCCATTACTTCTTTGACTAATTTATGCTTCTTGTCTCAGACTTAGTTCAGAAGTCACATCTAAGCAGTTTCATAAATCTTCACATTTCTTAAGAGTTGGGAATCTGTTTTACATATTTCCAGGAACCTGTATACATACCTTTACTATACTGTATAATACACTTATTTAATTATTTGACTCCCTCCAGCTTTAGAGTGGAATTAGAGGAGAAATTTAAAAGAAAATCTCTGTAACTTTAGTTCCTGGCAAGCAACATGGTACACAGTTGGCATACTTAGCCCATTTCTTCTACAGCTTACTTCTACTTCTGACTTTCTAAATAAAGAGAATACAAGGCCTAATGAAAATTTAAAAAAACCTTTCATATAAATATGAAGAAATCATACCTTACAGAATTGATATAATGGTATAGATAAGAGGCTCAGACGGAAACTTTAAATATATCAGAACACCATCAATAACATTATATATAAAAGCGGTGAATTTTAGCTTGTCACAATCCTTTCTTTCATTTGTAATTACAAATTTCTCTGCCAATTAGATGAAAGGAGAAAAATGAGAATATAAAACAAATACCTTCATGTAGTGTTTAAAGATGTCTGCAGCTGCATGCATGTCAACAATATCATAAATGATAAGTTTGCTGAAGGCAGCAAGTAGATTCCTTCTTTTATGTAAGGCCTCAATTTTATTTGCTTCATCTTCTTCATCGCCCTCTAAACACAGAAAATAAACTGATTATGAACTTTATCCAATGTAAAACAATGTAGAAAATATGTACAATAAAAAAACAGTTAATACATTTACAAAAAGGTACAATTCCGTTCCAGGTGGCATAAAAAATGTTAATTATGTTGATTACTTTAGGGTGCTATACTTAGTTACACATTTATCAAATACTTGATAGGATAGGCACTAAGGTTCCTATCTTCTAGAAGACTCTCATAGCAAAGACTAAGATAAGCAAATCATATATAAAAAGATTATTTTTCTAATATTTTATCATAATACTGTTGTTTATATATATTATTAATGCTGTCTTATTTCAACATCCTTATGTGCTAATATAGTTCCATAGAGAAAAAACTTATGAAAATTTTTATGCCAAAGGGAAGAAATTTTCTTTTAGAGAAATACATGGGGAATAATGGAAATATATGGGAGACTTAGTTTTCAATGCTTTTCCTAAACATGGTAACAATATCAGCTGAGAAATAAAATATATTTTGCAAACCATATTATATACATATACGTTAAAAAGAAATAAAACCAACTATAAGTACTTTCAGAACAAGTAGGGTTTCTTTCTCATTTTTTGAATGCTTAGTTAGGCCCTACTGGTTTGTCTATTTCTAGTCCTAGGAAAACTTTCTCCGCAGGGCTCCAGATGATAACATTTACCACATTTATTTCAGGCTCTGTACTGACCCTATCATATATTTTTTAAAAAGAGATTTAATTTATTTCTTTTTAGAGGGAGAGAAAAGGAAAGAGAAGGAGAAGGAAAGAAAGATCAATGTGTGGCTGCCTCTCATGTGCCCCTCTTTGTGGACTTGGACCAAAACCCAAGCATTTAGTGTTCCTGGGAATTGAACCAGAAACCCTTTGGTTTGCAGGCCAGCACTCAATCCACGGGCCACACCAGTTAGGGCTCTTTATGTCTTGACCTGCCCTTATTCTCTCTTGACAGTATTCTCTCTTCCCATCTTCAGATTTGTAAAAAAGAAAAATGAAACAAAACAAACTTATTCTCAACTTCTTTTTTTCCCTCTTCTGACTAAGTTGGTCCTGCTTTGAAGCATCTATAGTTTGAGAAGTTGAAATCTTTGCCCCGACTGATGTGCCTCAGTGGGTTGGGCATCATCCTGCAAAGCAAAAGGTCTCTGGTTTGATTCCCAGTCAGGGCACATGCTGGGATTCAGGGCGTCCTGATGGATGTTTCCCTGGCACATTGATTGATATTTCTTTCCCTCTTATTTCTCCCTCCCTTCCCCTCTCTGTGAAAATAAATAAATAATTTTTTTAAAAGAAAGAACTTGGAAATCTTTCTGCTTAAGCTAAGTAGCAGATAAATTTCATCTTTTGAGATTAATATGGACTTTAAATGAAGATACTTTGTTTCATAGTCTAGTTATTTTCTAAGACATTCTGTTAAATAAAGAACATTCTAATAGCACCAAATAGATCTGTGGATCAGATATGCCACAGATCTTATTTTAGAAAACTTAATTCATGTATTTCACAAATAACCTGTAACTTACTTGCAATTATTTATATTTAGTCTAATTCTGCTAATTATCATTTGCAAACTTGGCACAATTTTGACTGGTGAGGTCTGATGCCTTTCAGCACTTATTACCTAACAGTTATATTTTGTTAATTTAAGTAATATATGATAACCACTCAGGAACAGTAACTCTGATGCTTTGCTTCAGAAAAACTGTGAACCTGGATTCAGCTCAATTAGTAACAATATCTATCTCACATGTACATTTTGCACATGTGTGAAATGAAAAATGTATACAATTATTCATGACAGCAAGAGAAGGGGACTACGCTGTGCACTGTTATTTTGTTTGTTTCTAAATCACACAAATGTATTAACAGGTTTTTTAAAAAGAGAAATTCTAGTAGTTTTTGGGATTGAGTTTGATTTTTTTCTCATATCTTTTTGGGGCCAGTAAAACAAGATCAATGTTGACAAGATGATAGCTACAAATACCCATGCTCTGGTTCTCCTCATCTTGGTCAATGAAAACATGATCCATCACAAAACTGAGGAGTTCAGATTGGAGTCCAGTATCTGGATTAAACACCAAAGGCTGAAGGCCCTCCCTGCCACCTGTCATTAATTGGTGGCTAAAAATCATCAAAAGGTCACAGAGTAACATGAAAGCCTGGAATACAAAGGAAAGTCATCAGTAAAATATTGCTACAACTACAAATCAACGTTCATGAAAACATGTTAAATTAAATATAGTTTCATAATAGTACCATAACAGAAACTTTGGGTATTTAAATTGTAACTATTTAGTTTTAAATTTCCAAACTTAATATAATTAAACATTAGTCATATTTAAAATTCCTCTCCCCCCAAATATAATCTATTTATTTTATTTGGCTATATTAACTAAACAGCTGATCAAGAGATTTTCACTTAAGATACAATGAGTTAAACTTGACTCTGGACAAATGAAATTATTATAATAAATTATGACAGAGGTTAGAAATCAATCATATACTGATTAATCAAATACTAAGCATAAATCTTAAAGTATAGTTCTATAAATTATAATGCAATACTATAAATCTGTAAGGTACTATATTTTGGATTCTTTTTTTAAACATCTAATATAAAAAACGAATCTCTAACAGTAGGTTTAAAATGGAATTTATGACCCATCACATAAAAACCAGTATCTAAAAGCTTCCCAACAAACTTAATCATTTAAGGAAACTGTCACTGCATTTCCCTAATGAGAAAGTATCATAGTTATGTTACCAAATTTGTCCTATTTAATGCATGGTATGAAATAAACCTGCCATCAGTTTATTGTTACCTGAAAGATTTTGCTGGTTATTGAGGGCTGTGATATTTCAAAACAATCCACTTACCCCCCTTCAAAAATTGATTTCTATGGGAAAACACAATTTTGGCATACATTTGGAGATTGCCATGCACTATCCACCTCCAGCGAGATTCAGACTGACTACACAACCGTAAAATACATAAAGATATTTAGAAAGAGACACTTAAAAAGTGAAGCATAAACAGAATCTAGGAGAAATTTTTTAAAGATTTAAAAAAAAAATCAAGCCCATAGTTTCTGATATCATCAAATAGTGATGATACAAAAATAATGAATTTTTCGTTTAAATGTCCAAAGCTTGATAATTTTAGATAGCATGTGGTATTCAGAAGATTAAGAGAACAAGATTTAGGTAAGAGCATCTCTGTTCTCATTTTAAGTTAGATGCTGATAATTCAATAAAGAAGAGGCCCATATAACATATCTGTAATAGACTGCAAAGGATAAGCACTACTGTACACTTTCCAGGGGTGCCCAACCTGCGGCCCACGGGTTGCATGTGGCCCAACACAAAATTGTAAATTTACTTGAAAGATTATAATATTTTTTTTTGTTTTCATTAGTGTTTGTGTATTTAATGTATAGCCCAAGACAATCCTTCTTCTTCCAGTGTGGCCCAGAGATGCCAAAATGTTAGACACCCGTGCTAGACTAATATTCTTTTTCCAGCCCATCGTCATAATATAAAACAGTATGGAAAAGGTACATTCTGTTTTATATTAAACTTCCTAACAGAAAAACAGTAAAATAGTTGACAAATTCACTTAATGAAAATGTTATTGCCTTGGACTCTACTTCGGCCCTCTTTGGGGTACAACCCTTCTCAAGGGTAGGGACTCTGTTGGACCAATGGTGTATGTTCATCTGCACCCTTACTTCTATACCACTGTCCAGGTACAAGAACTCAGGGGTTCCTTGCCTTTAAAGACCTGATTCTGCTGCCAGAGCCTGCACAGGCTTCTTCCATTGGTCCACTACATCCCCAGTGTACATACTCCTAGGTCCCAGGTGGTCAAGAGGAGATGTTCTGGTGGGGGCAGTGATGCTGAAAAGAGTTTGGACACGTGGGCTAAAGTGTCCACATGCATGTGTGAGAAGTTCTTCCTAGTGTGGAAAACGCCTGAAAGTGAAATGAAAAATGGGCAGCTCATAAGCCAGATGTCCAAGTTCTGGCACAGAATTCTTAGGAGTCAAGAGTTCTGCTTTGAACCCAGCCTTCCAGTTCATTATGTCAGCACACTTGTCAAGGTAAAAAATACATGTAACAGGTTTATTAGCTTGCTTGTAACTTAAATATTCAGGTATCTACACTCTTATTCCAGGTCCCATTAACATTAGGGAATAATTTGTATGCTAAGAACTGCAATAAAAAACATTACACCTTCTTATATGTCCTTCAATGCATGAGTTATTTTTATTGAGAGATCTTAACTAATAATTTCTTACCTGTTCCTTCACTGGAGTATTAACATTAGATAGGCACTGTTGGCAAACAGCCAAAAAGGATTTCACTGTTTTCCTCAATACCAACAAATCCTCCTGTAAGACACATTTAAATTTGCAAGCATGAATTACAGTATCCTAGAAAACTAATCCAGAATAAATAATAAATGGAAAAGAGCCAAATTGGCTTAATGTCATGGAAATTCATAAAGCCAAATGTATTGTTGGGAACGAAACCATATTGTTATTTCCTAAGTTATCCTAATGGAAGGGGCAACAAAATTGATAATCCCAAACAGTTCTATTTAGTTATGGAATGATCAGTACGATTTTCTCCAACACATTTTCCTTTATAAATATGGTTTACATAGGCTGATATTAAAATTGTTAGTCATTCCCACAACACATATTAGCTGGTAGGTTGTAAGGTGAGGGAGCACAGCAGCACACTGAAAAGATCAATTAAGCAACAAATCTGTAGTGAGTTTCTACTATTCTCAGCATTCTGCAAAATGTCAAGGGAAGACAGATAACTTTAAGACAGTGCCCATGTCCTCGGAATTAACATCCTAGCAGGAAGTCAGACCAATTAGAGAGCAAGTGTTCAAATTTTTTTTCGTATTAACTCTAACTCTAACAGAGAGAGATGAGCTGGAGGGACATTCATAGGAGGATGGGTTTAATCTAAGATTGGATGGATGAACAGGATTTAAGTAGATGGCCATATAATATGCGATAGGAAAATTTTGAAAATTATACAAGGAAATCTAAATTTTTCAAGTACCTATAATATGTCAGGCTTTGGTTTGAGGGTTTACTGCCATATAATTTAATATTTACGTCGATTAGGAGTAGTCATTATTAGCAAGGGTTTGAAACCAGGGCTGTCTCCTATCATATCTCATATTTATCTCACTTACTAATGAACAAGACACATGCAGATAATTCAGTATTGTATCAATATTTAAGACAGTAATGAAGAGTAAATGAGTGAAGACAGATATAGAAATCACTTTTAAAAAGTATTCCATTAAACTAAAATTCCTTCAGCTAGTTTTTTATACAGATGACAGTACTAAATTCTTTCTGGGACCTTTGAGTCCTAAATAATGATACTGAAAAAATTACATACATGTTTCCTTTTGCTAACGTGACTGCAGTATTTGGAGGAAGGAATAGCTCATCTTGTGCAGAGTACTAAAAAAGAACAACACTGTAATCCTTGAATATTCCTTATAGATGAATATCCAATAACCAACCTCGACATTCCTCCATCTTTATTAATTTAAAAGATACACAATGCATTAGATGAAATTTATAATGAACAAAGAAACAGGCAGCTGAATTAGAATATAAAGAGGGCTATGTTGGAAATCCTGAGTCAAAAGTAGTCACAGATAGTTCCCAAAGAAGATCACATACATGTAAGTTGAGTTTTGAACAACTACTAAAAATTATCTAGCTATAGAAAAAAGTGTTTCAGAGGGACACTTTTGGGTGTCTCAGAATGGAACATTCTATGTCCATTTTGAACACAGAATGTTCAAAAGCCTGGAGGTGCTTTTGAGAGACTGTTAATTTATTGTAGCTGGGGCATACATAGGGAGTCAAGTAGCAAGAGAGAAAACTGAAGAAGAAAACAGGATCTAGTTCCATTTAAATGAAAGACCATTAAAAACATCATGTTAAATCATTTGGATATTAGTCTGATGGTAATGAAGCACTACTGCAGAAGGAATTTTATCATTAGAGTGCTACAATTTTGTGTAAAAAATCATTTTCTAAGCAAAACATGAGAATGATGTGGAATACAGAGGCAAGTTAATAAGCCCTCAACAGTAGATATAAAATCTTCTGTTGAGGGCTTATTATGTACCAAGCACTACTGTATTCTAATGGCCATAAATTTAAATCTCATCATCACTCTATGAATTAAGTGGTACTATTCCTATATTACAGATGAGAAAACTTAAGTTATGAGCACCCAAAGATTCTAAGTGATTGAGTAAGAATTGAAACCTAGGATTACTGTGACTCTAACATCCATGTTCTTAATCATTACTCTGTATTTTCTTACATATTAACAAAGGCCATAGGGATAATTTAGAATGAGAGACTGGAAATAAAATGTTGGCAGTAAAGATGCGAATAATGTGGATGAAAAAAGAGGTTCTATGGAAAGTAACCTTACAGGGTGATCTAATTGTGAACTCCTAACTGGGCAGGTCATGATGGGTAGTCATGCCCTTGGCATATAACTTCTTTAGTAAAAGGTTAATCTTTGCTTTAAGCAAGCCCTGTTCATTGTTTCTGTACATCTAGGTTAACAAATGTTTGAAATGCCTCCTTCAGACCCCTCCTTCTAATACGTGACTATACTTTCAGACCCCCATTTCTAAAGTGTGATTGAAATAGGATATGTTGTAAAACAGCTGTAACCAATAACTACCACAAGGACCACCATGGATATAGTAAGACTCCCAATGGATTTATGCCTTAGAACGAGAAGACCAGCTTGATTCACCATGGTGACTAGTTTCACCTTGTGGTAACCCTTCGCCTCATTATATGCCCACTGTAATACATTACCATACTAAATAACACACCTGGTGCTGCCATGATCAGCAATGGAAAATCCATATAAACACACAGAATGGTCAACAGTGCTCTTCCAAGAAGTCTCCACCCTTTCCCAGAGAAACCCTGAATATTCCTCCCCCTTACTGAATGCCCTACCGCCCCCCATTAAATAAGTCTCAATAAAAGAAGTAAACTTCACTAGGGAGAGGCTGCTCTGCCTATGGAGTAGTAACCTTCCCTCTGTCCTAGTCCTTCACTAATAAACTCTTTCACTTTAAATTCTATGCTGGCTTGTGTTTGATTCTTTCCTGTGTGAAGTCAAGAACCCACAGTGGGTTGCAGACCTTTGGTTCCCCTGACCACTGGAATGCCTGCATCATCTCTACCCTGAAGGGAGTACACATAATTTTATCTATTTTGCAATCCAACCCCTATCTTGCTTTTGCTCACCTCCATGTAATCTTCCTTACATTCCTTCCTTAATTTCAAATGCATAAAAGTGCCGTCCACAGCATTGGACATCTTGCTTCCTGGCATATGTCATCAGTTTGGCTCAAATAAACTCATAAAAATTCTCTACAGTTTCGGATGTTTCTTATGTTGACAACAGATTGAAAATAAATTTAAGCAAGAGAACTGACAGAATTTAGGAACTAATCAGAACAGGGGCTGCTGATGATTACACCACAATTTCTAGGTAGTTGCTCTCTAGATCGATTAACACAGAAACAAATGCTAAGGTAATAGCTGAATTTTAGAGATGATGATCTGAGACCCCTGTAACATCTCCAATTGGAGACAGATGTCAAGTAGGCAGCTGGATATATAACTTCAAAGTTCATGAGCAAGAATAGAGATCTGGGGGTCCTTAGTATTTAGATGGCAACATAAGTGATGGAAGTAGATACAATTATTTAAAGAGAGTAAGTAGAGAAGGGTGACAAAAGCATCCTGTGAACAATATTTAAAAGATGGATGAGCACTGGCTGGTGTGGCTCAGCGGATTGAGTGCCAGCCTGAGAACCAAAGGGTTGCTGGTTCGATTCCCTGGGTGCATGCCTGGGTTGTGGGCCTGGTCCCCAGTATGGGGCACGTGAGAGGCAATCACACACTGATGTTTCTCTCCCTCTCTTTCCCCCTTCCCCTCTAAAAATAAATAAACATTTTTTAAAAATTAAAAAAAAGATGGATGAGAAAGAACTTATGTAACAGAATGAAATGCTCAGCCTCTCTGACTTCCATTTGTTCAAACCATCTTAGTTCCCATGGCCTCTTGGTTAATAGCTTCTGCTTACTCTTGCATATAAACATGCTAATCATTAGAGGAATTCTGCTTGTACTTGAGTTTTACAAAACATCCCCTTATTAGAAAGTGTATCTCCTGAGAAGGGAAGTGTATACAAAAATGACTGTTGATCAAAGATTTGCAGGAACCTCCAGACTGGATTCGCATTAACTAGTGTCAACAGACTAGTAACAACAAAATTTCATAATCTTTCTCAGACCTCTACTAGTACCCAGATGTTTGTCAACTGCCTCTTTCCCCTTCCATTCCTCCTTCCTTTGACATAAAATAAAGTTTAATTCTGTACTTTTTAAAGCTGGTCCTTTAGGACATCAGTCTGCCATCTTCTCAGCTTGCTGGCTTTCTGAATAATGTCGCTTTTCTTGCCCTAAGACCTTGTCACTCAACTTACTTGTTGTCATGTGGTGAGTGGTACAAGCTTGGATTCAATTATACTTTGAAGAAATCTAAAAGAGGCAAGGACCTACATCCAAGATTACTTTATCCAGCAAGGCTCTCATTTAGAATGGAAGGGCAGATAAAGTGCTTCCCAGGTAAGGTCAAGTTAAAGGAGTTCATCATCACCAAGCCCTTATTATATGAATGTTAAAGGGACTTAGCTAAGAAAAAGAAGATAATCAGTAAATTAACAGTAAGATATGAACAGTAAATTAACAAAGAACTATCAACAACTAAACCTAGAGAAAACAAAAACAAACTAAGCAAACAACTACAACGGTAACAGAATCACAAAAATGGAGATTACATGGAGGGTTACCAGTGGGGAGGTGGAGGGGGAAGAATGGAGGAAAAGGTACAAGGTGTACAAAGCATAAATGGTAGGTGCAAAATAGACACGGGGAGGTTAAGAATAGTATAGGAAATGGAGAAGCCAAAGAACTTATATGTAGGACCCATGGATATGGACTAAAGTGGGGGAATGCTGGTGGGTGGAGGGGGATAAAGGGGAGAAAAAGATTGGGAGAACTGTAATAGCATAATCAATAAAATACACTTAATAAAACTGGTTTATATTTACAGATAAAAAAAAAGAATTGTTGATCAGCAGATAAAAGAAATACCAGGAAAACCACAAGGACTGTAACTCTTGTATCATTAACCTTTTCCCAAATTCCTTACCTACCCTTTCCTTCTCCCTATAAAAAGGGAGGTTTGAGATGAGAAGTTAAGACAGATTTTTAGGATACAGAACCAGCCATCTCTTCAGATAGCCAGCATTTGAATAAAGCTCCCATTAAGATTCAGCCATGGTCTCTACTTACTGCTTCTGGTAGTGACATCATGAACACTGACTCTTCTGGTTTCAAAATGATGTGGAGGTATTAATGCTCTTTCATTCTCTTAAGTTTTCTGGTCAGTGCACAAAGAAGTAGCCTAAGGAATTAGTTATTTTTAGAGTTGGAGGCAAAAGATTTCTTTAAAGGTCAATCCTACAACAAATGTGTTTTACGCTAAAGTAACAGTTGAATTTTAGAGATGATCACTTGCCAATTCACCTGAAGAGTTGTAAATTAATCATCACAAGACTCATCAAGAAAAAAATAGGACCCAAATAAACAAAATCAGAAATGAAAGAGGAGAGATTACAACTGATACCACAGAAATACAAAGGATTATAAGAAATTACTAAGAACAACTGTATGCCAAGAAATTTGAAAATCTGGGTGAAATGAACAAATTTCTAGAAACTTATATTTTTCCAAAACCGAATGAAGAAGCAGCAGAAAGCTTGAACACACCATTAACCGCTGATGAAATTGAAGCAGCAATAAAAAAAACTCCTGTCACACAAAAGCCCTGGACTGGACAAGGTCACAGAAGAATTTTACAAAATATTTAAGGAAGAGCTAACCCCTATCCTTCACAGACTATTCCACAAAATCCAAGAAGAGGGAAGACTACCAAATTCTTTTCATGAGGACATCATCATCCTAATCCCAAAACCAGACAAAGGCACAACAAAGAAAGAAAACTACAGGCCAATATCGCTGATGAATCTAGACACTAAAATGCTCAACAAAATATTGGTAAACTGCATCCAGCAATACATCAAAAAGACCATATACCATGATCAAGTGGGATTCATCTCAGGGATGCAAGGATGGTACAATACTTGCAAATCAATAAACATAATACATCACATAAACAAAAGGAAAGACAAAAATCCCATGATCATATCAAAAGATGTAGTAAAAGCATTTGATGAGGTACAACACCCATTTATGATAAAAATACTCTGTAAAGTGGGAGTAGAGGGAGCATTCCTCAACATAATAAAAGCCATATATGAGACACCTACAGCCAACAGCATACTCAACTGGCAAAAACTAAAAGCTTTCCCACTAAGATCAGGATAAAGACAAGGATGTCCACTTTCAACCACTTCTATGCAACATAGTATTGAAAGTCCTTGCCACAGTGATCAGAGAAGAAAAGGAAATAAAAGGCATCCAAATTGGAAAGGAAAAAGCAAAAATGTCATTGTTTGCAGATGACATGATAGTGTACACAGAAAATCCTATGGACTCCACCAAAAAACTACTCAACATAAGTAAGTTTGGCAAAAGAGTGGGATACAAAGTCAATATTCAAAAATCATAGGCATTTTTGTATGCCAACAATGAAATATCATAAATAGAAATCAGAGGAAAAAATGCATTTAATATAGCAATGAGAAAAATGCTTAGGAATAAACCTAACTAAGGAGCTTGTAAAAGATCTGTACTCAGAAAACTACACATCACTGAAAAAAGAAATTAAGGAAGACACAAACAAATGGAACCATATACCATGTTCATGGATTGGAAGAATTAACATCATCGAAATGTCCATACTACCCAAGGCAATTTATAGATTCAAGTAAACAGTCTACTGATGGCTAATCGGTAGTATTATTTTAAGAAGAAATGGGAAGCAACTGAGGAAACAGAAGCTGGAGGCCTTCTGTAGCTGTAAAGTTTGTATACAACCTAAATATTATTTGAGTGCTCAACAAAGTTAATTTGGAAAAGAGCCTCTGTCTGTAATAAACCTGACTGCAAGTAACCTGATAAGGTGATCTGATCATAAATTCTTAACTACTGATCGTGGTAGGTATGTAAAAGTTTATCTTGGCCATAAGCCAGCCCTCTACATTGTTCTTGTGAACCTAGTTAACAAACCTTGGAAATGCCAGAGTAATCCTTTTGTTTCAGACCTCTTAAGTGTGACTATTCTCAAGAGAGCATATAATCTTGTCAACTAGCCTATAAACCCAATCACAGAGATTCTCCTGCCCCACCAGCTTTGCTTTATCCCCCTCCTTCACATAATTTTTCTTAAATTCTCTCCTTAAACCCCAATGTATAAATAGAACTGCAAAGCTGTAGTTCCCAGGAGCATTTAAAATTTTTTTGTTTCCTGGCATGTCCTTGGTTTGGCTCAAATAAACTCATAAAAATTCTCTACAGGTTTGGACCTTCTTACTTAGACAGTTCCATTGAGAGAAATACAAATACCAATAGGTTTAGGTAATGTGCACAGACATCATATATTTAACTGAATTAGATAATCTCATATAGTAAATCCCTTTGAACAGCTGAGAATTTAGATTTCTTGTGGATTTCAGGACACTGCTTTTATTCATTGCATGATTTTCAACTTCATTATGCTGGCATCTTACTACATTTCATTTGACTTAAATAGTTAGAAGAATTATGATTCCCAAAACTAATTTTTCTCAAGTAAAGGCAGGCAGCCATTACTGGGACATGTGGTAATAAGTATTTTTAGAAATTGTCAGGGTGATAAACCAAATTTTTAAAAGAGGTTCAGGATTTGCTAGCTTAAAACTCTAGTAGTATTAAGATTACAAGTTTCACCCTGGGCTCTGGCTAGTCTTGCTCAGTTGGTTGGGTGTCATCCTGCAAACTGAAAGGTCCTGGGTTCAATTCCCAGCCAGGGAATGCATGAAAGGTAACCAACAGATGTTCTCTCTCACATCAATGTTTCGCTGCCTCTTTTTCTTCTTCCCTTCCTCTGTCTCGAAAATCAATAAGCATCTCCTCAGGTAAGGATTTAAAAAATATTGCAAATTTCATACAGTGAGCTTTATTCTTAATGTCCCTTGAAAAGTAAGATTATATGATAATCAAAGGAAAAGAAAAAATGAACAAAAGAAATTTAAGAAAGCTTGTTACATTCCTTATATTCTGGAATGGAATACCATCTCTCCTGTCCTGCTATAATATCTGTCAGTTATAGAAAAAAGTTAAGTATACTTAAATTATATTGAACAAGTAGGAGCATTTTATATACAGTTTTTCATAGGCTAGAATTCAATAATAACCAAGTTAACATTTACTGGAATTTACTATACTAAGCATTAATCTAAGCTTTTCACATATTAACTAATATAACTGTCACAATTATAATGAGTATTGATATTATTATCACTCCCATTTTATATAGAAAGAAAAAGGCAAAGAGATGTTAAATGCAGGCTTGTCTTTGGGCCTCCAACCTACAGCAGCTAATAAGTGGATGAGTGAATTAACCAAAACAGTTTGCTTCCAGAGTGTGTGCTCTGAACCATTTTGCTATAGATTGTTACTATGAAAAAATTAATATATTGAAGAAACAGGCAACATTATGAAGATATCTGAAACTCAAATTATTTAAATATATTTATTCACACATAAACAAAAAAGCTAATCAATGCAACAGAAATTAAAAAAGAGGAACCTAGGAACAAGGTAGGCTGATTATCCATATGGTAATTTTCAGAAACTGGAATGTTTAGCAAGTACTTCTATCACTTTGAACACAATGAAATTTTACATAAATAAAATCCCATTTCAATTTAGTATGCCTGAATATTATAGAGGTAAAAACTGAAGTCAGAGTGAATAGGGGAGTAATGTACTCCTCTCTCTTAATACATATAAACTATACATGAACTAAGTACATGGTGCTTCCTTTCAAGTGCTTTTTCCTAAATGAAACCGGTATTTTTATTTTCAGAAAGCAGCTTAGCATTCAGTACTTTATCCTAAACTAGCTATGAAAAGGAATTCCAATGGGTCAAGTGATAGCATTAAACTGAGATTTAAATTGGATCTTGGCTATATTATGTATTTTTTATATACTTTGCAAGTTGCTTCACTAGTCTGGCTAAAGTTTTTTTTTTTTTTTTGCTTCCCAGTACATCTAATGAAACCAATGAGGAGACTGAAACCTACTATGCCCAAATGTGAGAAGACTAAAACAGTTTATCAGTGATCTGTTGGAAAAGATGAAGAGAAATCTGTTTCAAGAAAGTAAGATTATGTTTTCAAAATACATCAATGACAAATCTAACCAGCAACACCTCAGCAATTAAAAAGCCCAAATGAGCCTGACACAATTATGAGAGTGATTTTACCAGATAAAAGCTATACCATATTAGAAAGAAGTTTTCTCAAAGGCACAAAGGCTCAAACCTGATTTACTTTAACCTCTTAGGAAGAAAACCAGATAGTAAAGGTAGACTGGCTCTTAAAAGCCAACTGTCTCAATGATTATAGTAGTCAGTGAGAAAAGAGAGTTTATTTCCTACACACACAAATACATACAGATTTTAAATTGATGATTCCTTTCCACTTTGTATCACAATTTTTTGTGTCTAGAGGAAAACCAAATTTAGCTGTCTTTTCGTCCACAGCCATGAAATACCATTAAGTAATCCTAGCCAGAAACTGAAGTCATGGGAAAATGAGTAGTAAATACATACAAGTAGTTCAACACACAGAAAAAGTACTTCAACGCATCTGACAAATTCACATTTTAGAATGGGCAGAAATAAAACAGAACAGGCTCTGGGTAGCTCAGTTGGTTAGAGCATCATCCTGATACACCAGGGTTGTGAGTTCACTCCTTGGTCAGGGCACATACAAGAATCAACCAGTGAATGCATAAGTAAGTGGAGCAACACACTGGGTGTGTGTGTGTGTGTGTGTGTGTGTGTGTGTGAAAAAGAATCAATAGTTTAGGAAAACGTATTTGCCAATGATACCTCAGACAAGGGTTTGATCTCCAAAATATATAAAGAACTCACACAATTCCACTCCAGGAAGACAAAAAAAACAATTAAAAAATGGGCAAAAGACTTAATAAGACACTTCTCCAAGGAGAACAAAGGGCCCAGAGATATATGAAAAGATGCTCAGCATCACTAACCTTCAGATAAATGCAAATTAAAACCACAATGAGATACTACCTCACACCGGTAAGAAAGGCCATCATAAAGAAATCAACAAATATGTGTTGGAGAGGATGTGGAGAAAACGGAACCCTAGTGCGCTGCTGGTGAGAATGCAGACTGGTACAGGCACTGTGGGAAACAGTATGGAATTTCCACAGAAAACTAAAAATGGAACTGCCTTTGACCTGGCAATTCCACTGCTAGGATTACATCCTAAGAATCCTGAAACACCAATCCAAAAGAACATATGCACCCCAATGTTCATATCAGCGCAATTTACAATAGCCAAGTGCTAGAAGTCACCTAAATGTGCATCAGTAAATGAGTGGATCAAAAAACTATAGTACATTTATACAACAGAATACTACGCAGCAGAGAGAAAGAAGAAGCTTCTACCCTTTGCCAACAGCATGGATGGAACTGGAGAGCATTATACTAAGTGAAATAAGCCAGGAGGTAAGGGACAAATATATGATCTCACCTTTAACTGTAACATAATCAACAAAAGAAAAAAAGCAAGCAAAATAGAACCAGAGGCATAGAAATTAAGAACAATCTAACAATAGCCAGAGGGGAGGGGGGAGGGGAAAGTGGGGGGAAGGGTTTTCAGGAACTACTATAAAGAACACATGAACAAAACCAAGGGGAAGGGTGGAAACAAGGGAGGGAGGTGGGTTTGGCTGGGGTGGCAGGGAGCAGTGGGGGGAAAATGCAGACAACTGTAATTGAACAAGAATATAATTTTAAAAAATCAATAGTTAAAAAAAGTAACATAGAAAAGTAGTCAAATAAGGAACTAAACCAGATTAAAGATCTCAGAATATAAAAATACAGCCTATTAAGAATTTAGTGATTAATTTTCATTGATTAAAAAGGGGCACAAAACCAATCTAGTCACCCAGAATAGACAAATAGGGTTTTTGACAAAGTTTGGTAAGCAAGACCAAGGCGTTACCTTACTAGGCCAGGGACTGGCAAACTTTGTGTAAAGGGTCAGACAGTAAGTGTTTTAGGCTTTGTGGGTGTTACAGTGTCTGTCTCCATTATTTTACTCTGCCACTGTAGTATGAAAGCAGCCCTAAATAGTACATAAATAAATGAGCATGGCAGTGTTCCATTAGAACTTAATTTACAAAAATAGGACAGATTTGGTCCATAGGCTGTAGTCAGCCAAGTCTGTACTAACCTATAAAGTCCTTTGGAGACATAAACTGCTTTGGACAAGAAGGGGCCACATATTAAACCTGACAAGCTCAGGGGAGGTTTGCATGGCAAAATTCCCAACTGAAAGAGGGTCATGGTGGGTAGCACGTCCTAGACCCATAGCTTCCTTGACAAAGGCCAAATTTTACGTTAAGTGGGCCTGTCTGCTATCTTTTTGCATCTAAGATAACATACCTTTGAAATGTCAGAGTAATCTTCTCTTCTAGACTCTTCAAGGCCTGGCAACAGAACCCGAAACCACAGAACCCCTCATTGTTATCTTGTTTCCCCCAAAACCTTCTTTATGTGCTGTAAATATTAATTATTAACTAACCTCTACCTACCAATGCCAGAGAAGTACTCAATTCCAGGTATTTCCCCATTTTGCTTTCTCCCACCCCCTTAATCTACCACCAACTGATTTCATGTAACTCTGTATGTCTCCTCTTTTTATTCTAATGTATATATAAAACAAGCAGCAAAACTGCCATTCTCCAGAGCATTTTCTCAATCCACTGAGATTTTGCTTTCTGGAACTTGTCAGGTTAGCTCAAATAAACTAGTAAGAAATCTCTACAGGTTTGGATGTTTCTTATGTTGACATTACGTTATGTTTATCTGTACTTAGCATAGTTACTGACATATAATGAGGCTCATTAAATTATTTTTCAACTCAACTAAGTCATTATTCATATTAAATATCATAAAAACAGATGGAACTAAATTCATTCATTTGAGACACACCAGTGACCAAGAGACAAAAAGCCTTTCCACTGTGGTGGGGTAAATCCCATGTAATACCTTTGAAGTTGCTTTCTTATATGAATACCTGTTATTAGCTTCTCTTTTGGAGGGGGGGAATAAAGAGAGTGTGCTAACTTTGTGAATACACAATAAAATAACTATTGAATATTTAAACCCCAAATGTAATACCTAGTTTTCAATGTTGCTGCTGTTCTTGGCTATTTGAATCTCCACCTGCTGACTCCTGCCATTGCCTCAAAGGCTAATCCACTCAGTTATGATTCAGGAACCCTTAAGCTGCCTACTGTAGTTCCAAATCATCGTCTGATTTCTCTTTCCTGTAGTGTACAAAGATGAAGAAAGATAAAGGAGGAGTCAGAGGGACAGAGGAAAAGTAATGTTAGGATCAAAGTGAAAGACTTGAATTCCCAAATTATTCCAACATACACATGGAGGACAAAATCTACAATAATGTACCCCAAATCTACACTAGCTCCTGAGCATTTTACATAGTCCTATAGTCTTAGATAATAATAGTTCATTTATTATCAATTCTTGGTTTTGGTACAAGAGAAGATTAGACTAGGACTGCAATTTAATGCCATCAAAACAACAGTAATTGTTTACTGAACATTCTTTCAATTTAATCTTCCCAACAACCCTATTCAGCAGTGAATGTCACACATTAAGCAACTGAAGTTCAAAGGTTAAGTAATGTGGTTTCTTTGTCACAGGTGGTAAGAAATGGAACCAAAATTCAAACCTGGATTTAACTCCAAAGACCATGTTCCAAAACACACACACACACCCACACACTCTCTCTCTCTCTCTCTCTCTCTCTCTCTATTGGAAATATACGCTATAAACAGGGTGTTTTTTATATACATAAATTGGGTCTGCAACAAAAAGTCATTTAACAAATACCTCCTAATTATACAATGGCCACTAGGAGAAAAACATTTTCTAAAAAAAATTTATTTATTTATTTTTAGAGAGAGGGGAGGGAGGGAGGAAGAGAGGGTGAGAAACAACAATGTGAGAGACAGACATCAGTCAGCTGCCTCTCATATGTGCCCTAACTGGGGATTCAACCTGCCACCCAGGCACATGCTCTGACCAGAATGGAACCAGCAACCTTTTGGTTTGCTGGAGGATGCCCAACTGAGTCACACTGGTCAGGGTGTAAAAAAAACATTTTTAAAACAAAAAAACCTACGCAGAAAGGAAAATGCATCACATCACTGAGGGGATATTAAGTAGGATAAGACAACTATTTCCTTTCTATTCAAATACATGGCCTGGCAGGGAAGTAAACTTCTTTTACCATTAAATTTGGTAGAGAAAATCTCTAATCCCTGGATAAGAAAGCAGGAAGTGTTACATTTTGTTTCAATTTTTAAAGTTGCTTTAAGCCTCTGATAAAACACATTTTACTTTATAATAATTGTTACTTAGAACAGATCTCAGTCTTGGCTCATTATTTAAATCATGAGGTGTTAAATATCTTAAGAAGTCTGATTATTTATAAATAAGGTGCTTTAAAGACCACTGTCCCTGTGTAAGTAAAAACAGCATCCAACAGGCTAGTGAAACTGAGGCAGCCTTATGCTGTCTCTCAAGGGGTAGGAGGATATTCCCTACCAGAAAGCAAGCTCCAAAACTGGAGGCCCAGGATTAGTGTCATAAACACAGCATGGCGTTCTTAATGGCATGTTGAAATAATGACTTGTAAGTTATTGTCTACGTTAAAAACATTTACTTCTGGCTACTAGAGGTTTTAAGAATGTTAGAGTTCGATAACATTTTGGAGAAGTTCAGAATTCGGTATAAACTGTGATCTACTTCTGCATTCTAGATTTTTTTAAAGAATCTTCTTAGAGCTGAACAAGAAATGGATATAAGACAAGACTTGGCTCTTTTACCCCTAACTTTCCTAGAACAGCCAATCAAACAGTTGAGGTAGGACATATTAACAGAAACATAACCATGAAAGAACAACTCTGAAGTCATGAACAATCAAAAGAAAGGCTTAAAACTAATTAGGTAGTTACTGAGGATAGAATTCTCAAGAAATAAAAGGTGGGGGAAAGATTCTTAAAAAGAATAAAGTAAAATGGTTATAAATTACTAAGAATTTGTTCCTAGGGGGTATCTATTATTTCCCACTTTTGGTCCCACTCCCTCCCCCCTCTACAGATGGAGAAATATTACTTGTATTTTGATATTATAAGAATTTGGGGCAGGGAACTGAGTGAGCTCTCTCATTCTTATTCATTGCTATTTTAAAGGACTAGGAAGGAAAAAGGAAAGGAGGAAGTGTAAAAAGCAGTTTGTAGATTTTTCTACATTTGAGCCTGTTCCTAATACACTTCTAGGACTGTATGTTTGTATGAAGAACAGCAAGGTTAAATGTGTCTCCTTATGAGTCTGGCTACCTTCACCCTAATACCTCCTTTCCTCAGTCTGTTTGGAGGCAAACTGCAATTTGCAGAGGAAACACTTCAGTTAAGAAGGCAATGATATATATATATATATATTTAAATTTTACAGCTAAACACCTCAATGATAATTTGACCTGTACCTACCTGAGGGATGCTGACTTTCTTTAATTTAAAGGGTAAGAAATGGGGTCAGGATCCAGAAGGCATGGATGTTTGCCCCAGGCCTTCCTTTTACTGTTGTGTAGAATAAGAACATGCAGGGTAAAGCTGAGAGCACTGCAAATTTAAGACTATAGAGTAGGAGAGCTCCTCCCAGGAGGAAGAAAAAAAATATGAAGATAGGTTCTAGATCCCCGGGCCAAAAAAAAAAAAAAAAAAAAAACAGAAAAGAAAAAGGGCAACAGGGGCATTATTTTAGCCCTAACTCTTATTTACCTGGCTCTTTAAATGTCTTTGTATATGTCGAGAAGGAGCTGAAGAAAGATGTTTTCTGCTACAGAGAAGAGAAACTGAAGGCTCCTTCTACAGGACCAGCACTAGGGGGCACCGGAACAAAGTATACTGAACATGACCTGTGAGACAGCCAAAGAGCTTCAACTCTGGAAACTAGGGGAACAGAGGAAATACCCATTTGTGAAACCCAGTGAACTTCCATTTAGATAAAGATCTAATCCTGTTCTTGATACAGTCGTCCCATGTATTTCATTTTATAAAATAGTGTTCACTGTTGAATTAAATTTAACTTGAATTTAAACTTCACATATAACTATCATTCATAATTTCCTGAATGACTGTTCATGATGACGAAGAAAAGTTTTAGAAAGTACTGTCTAAAAAGCAATTTGGCAATATGTATCAAGCCTTAAAATATGTACCATCTTTGACCCAGCAATTCCATTACCAAGAATATAAGATGAAACAATGTAAAACACAGAACAAGCTTTTGCACCAGAATGCCCATCATGGCATTAATTTTATTAGTTAAAATGTTTACAACCTAAATATCCAAGAGAGCAGAGTGGTAAAATTAATTATGGTATAGCTACATGATAGACTAATGCATGCATTAAAAAATTATTAACATTTCTTTTAATAGCTGAAGGAAATCCCATGTTCATTGTAGAGAACACACAAAATTGTAAATACATTATGATCTCAATAAGACTGAAAAATATGTAAGAAAAAGTACTAAAAGAAAATATAAAAAATATTAACAGTGGTACCTACGGGTAGTAAAATTCAAAAATTTTATTTTAACAATGAACATGTACTATATAGTGAGAAAGCCCAAATTTATGAAAAACAACTTTACCTTGTATTTTATACCCAAAACTAATACACATAATTTATTAAGCGACCTCTTCAGAGATTTAAAGGACATTCTATAAATGTACTGAGTAGAGAAAAACACAGTGGTCAGCTGGTTAACTTCCTCATAGCTGAATGGCTTACTCCATTATTATTAAAAGAATGATTATTCAACAAGAAGAAATATTAATGCAATAAGACTTTCGAGTTATCTCTAAATGATCATCATTGCAAATTAAATACACAGACCCGAAGAGTCTACTGAATTATATTTACATTTTAAGAAAGAAGGGGAAAAAAAGGATAAGGGAAAAAAAGGATAGAGTGTTTTAGCTAAATTATTACCGAAGTTCTCCATATGCTTTACAACCTACTAGCATTACAAACTAAGCCATTTAAAATCATGGTAACTTCTCATTCAAATGCCTTTATGGATACAAAATGATGAAAGAAAATGGGCTATGAGACATAAATTTTTAAATACTCAACTGATTAACAGACATTGCTGATTTGTGTTCAGTAAGGAGTCAACCAACTTGCTGTGCCCTTAAAATTTTTTTTAAAGCCTTAATAAAACTCTCTAGAACTAGTTGTATTAAAAACTCAATAATACAACAATTCATTTTTTACTTTTTAAAATCCTTACCCAAGGATATGCTTTTATTGATTTGGGGAGGAGGGTGGACAGAAAGCGAGAGAAAGAAACATCAGTGTGAGACAGAAACATCAGTTGGTTGCCTCCTGTACATGCCCTGACCAAAGACTGAATCTGCAACTTAGGTGTGTGTGTCTTGAGCAGGAATGAAACCTGCAACCTTTTGGTGTACAGAACCACACTCCAACCAACTCAGCCACCCAAGAAAAGCAATAAATACAAGAATTTCAAGAGTGCTAACAGAAAAACCAGTAGATTTTCTGGATTCGAATTTTTTCTAAGTAATCAGGTTCCTTATCTATAAAATGGGATTATGATAATATTCACTTTATAGGATTAAGATTTAATTAAATTAGAGTACTTATATTAAAGTGATTCACAAAATGTAAAACATCAACAAGATATGAAGAACAATGTCCCCCACCTAGGCCTTATCTAAAAGAAACAGGTTTCATCAAATCATTTCTAAATTCCTCAAGAGCTCTAACATTACATTTATAAACAAAAGAATAATGTTACTATTGCAAATAAGATATAGAACACACTAAGCATTTTTCTAGTGTTCATTCAAGCTTAAAAACTCTGTGAGTTAAACCTGATAAACCAAAACCCAAGATTAGGATGAATAATAAAGATGTTTTTTGTACTAGTAGTTTAAAAAAGTTAATTTTTTTTGTAATAAAATTATCACTGTTAAATATACCAACAACAGAACAACCATCAAACAGTATCAAAAGATATAAAGTGAAAAGTAAATTTCTTCTTATGCTTGCCCCCAAAGAATTCCATTTCTCAGAGGTAAGTACTGTTAAGACTCTTATGTATCTATGGAGACGTCTTCAGTGTAGCAATTATTAACTATACATAGATTACAGAATTTAAAGCTAGAAAATATTGGCACAATACAACTTTCAACTTTATAAACAAGCAACTTGAAACACAAGTGATTTTTTAAATTGTCATTAATTTCTGGAAAGCACTTTACAATTGGTAGAATGCTTGACATAAATTATCTGCCTTAAAATAATAATAATTATAGTAATAATAATTATTATTCAGTTTATCAGGGTCACACTGATTAACATAACTGCAAAGATTTCAAGTGTACAACTCAATAAAACATCATCTGCATACTTGCACCCTGCACCCATTGGCCAAAGTAGTCTCTTTCTGCCCCCCATTATTCTCTCTTTGCTCTCTTCTACCTCACTTCACAGTCCTCTTTCCCTCTATCACTGTACTATTGTCTGTGTCTATGTGACATATACGGTTTTTAAATTATTTTAAAAGAATCTGCCTTGGCTGGGTAGCTTAGTTGGTCAGAGCATCGTCCCTGTATGCCAAGTTGCTGCTTTGGTCCCCAGTCAGGACATATACAAGAGTAAACTAGTGACTGCATAAATAAGTGGAACAACAAATTGATGTTTCTTTCTCTCCCTTCCTCTCTATCTGTAAAAATCAATAAAGTAAAAAGTAAAACAAAAATCAATCACTGAATGCATAAATAAAGGGAAGAAATTGGTATTTCTCCCTCTTTCTTTCTTCTCTCCAAATAAATAAATAAATAAATAAATAAATAAATAAATAAATAAATAAATAAAAACAAGCCATGACCAAATAGCTCATTTGGTTAGAGCGTCATCCTGATATGCCATGGTTCTGGTTTTGCTCTCTGGTCAGGGCACATAGAGAAAGTAACCAATGAATGCATAAACAGTTGTAAGTGGAGCAACAAATTGATGTTTATCTCTCTCTCCCTGAAATTAATAATAACTTTTTAAAAATTTAAATAAATAAATAAAAGGAAGAATCTTAGCAATGAGAGATAAGTTTGCATGTATCCTGAAGATTCATGCTTTTTAAGATTCTTACTAAGAAAACTACTTTATAGATACAACTGAACAATGATTACTAAATATATTTTGAATAAAAAAACTACCAACAACTTCAAAGTGAGAAGAAATAACTTGAGTCACTTATGTAAGAATTTCAAACATAATATAAATATACAAAAAACTATAAATAAAAATCAACTGAATAACGAAATACCTGAAAGATGCTACAGTATTCTTTCTGGCATAAAGAAAATCAGTGTTGGCCACAAAATCTGCAATGACACTGTGGCTATGAGAATCACAAAATCTGTGTTATGATGAATGACAAAAATAAAGCTCTTGTTTATTAGGAGAATGTGTCAGATCAAAAATGGAGTTAAAAAAATAGAAAGCACTGAAAGAAGTGAGCTTAATAACAGAGATTCTCACTCGTATTATAGAATATGGCTGTAGAAGAACAAAATTTAAATTCAATTTAACAAATAAATTTACCACTAATTATACTATTTTTAGATAAGTGTCAATTCTATATTTATATAAATGCAATTATCAACATTTAGCCAAAAAACAAGCAACTGAGAGAACCAAAATAATCTCAGTGGAAAACAAAAGAATACAAAACCAACCAAATGAAAAAATCAGAATAAAAGTTAATTGTGTGTAACTAACATATAATAAATTCTTATCAAATTTTAGCTTATATATATTCAATCTCCTCTAATTTTACCATATTTAAGAACATTTCTACAAACATGAAAATGCAATGTAATTTTCAGGTGGCTTATATGTTACTAATAAAAGGTTAACTTCAATTTTTGCTTATCAAGACTGTCAATAAAATAGAAAAAACTTGGAAGCTAACCAACATATCACCATCCTTCCAACTAAAAACAAACAAAATCTCTAATTGCTTTCCAAAGGCCGAGAAATCCTCAAATTATTAATCAGAAGGGCCAGCTCATGGTTATAAATCTGCATGGGAGACCTGTTTTCTCCCCTTTATTCAATGACAAACTGAATAAAGGGGGAAAAACTTAAGACAGGCTGTTTTCCTCCATAAGTGGAGCTGGTGTGGGTTTATTTCTAATTTATACTTGTGCTGGGAGTACCTCTTTAAAATCCACCTTTTCAGGGAGATGTGCTACCTATTAGACATTCCACCTGGGAAGGGACTTTGTTTAGATTAGAAAAGATCCTCAAGGTTAACTAGGCTTCAGTGCTCTGCTGACTCTCTGGAATCCTATTTTCACTTAATCTCTGGTTTGTATTTCTCTTTTTGTTTTGCATGGTCGGTCATAAATTAAAAAACAACAGCAACAACAATCTGAGTTGTTTTTAACAAAAGTGTTAAACAGTTTCGGCCCCAAGGTGCCATAATGCCAGAAACAAAACCTACATACTATACTTGCAGTATCACTCTTTTTTTTATAGCATGTTACCTATCAGAGCTCCTTTGGTTTCTACGATAGTTATTTCTTATAAGAATTTTAACTTCGTGTATATATACAACTATATATATATATTGCTTGAAGACTGGTTATGTTGCAAAAAGGTAAAATATACTTACTCATAGGGTAAAGCAAGAATTGAAAACAATAATTATTATATATTTTACTTAAAATAATTTATTATAGAAATAACAATCAATTATTAAATATAAATTAAGCAAGGTTATTTTATTTTAGTAATAACCCTTCTGCCTACAGAAACTCTTACTTACTTTGGAAGGAGAACCATCAGTAATTTTCACCAACTGCCAAAGAATCGAGTAATGGGAACACTGCAATGCCTGTACGACTATCTGTATCAAATAAAAAAATTCAAACAAATAAGACATAATTTACATTTGCAGTTTTTATCATACAATAGTTATCATACTTTTTATCTTACAATAAGGTTGGAGTCCAAATTTTTATAGAATTAAGGAGAGTGCATAAAATATTTAGTTAAAAAAAGGACAAACCAACATATATTAGAGGATAAAGATAATATATCTTGGTAAATACTGCCCCAAATAAGAGTACGTTTCAAACAAAAATGTATTATCATGAATACTTTGCTTAGATTTTTAAAAAGTGATATGTCTAAAAATGAATCCAATTTTATAACTAAATAATTATTTTGTTTTAAAGCATTTTAATGTGAAATAAAACTGACATAAGAATATACATAAAATATACAAAACTACTATAATACAGAATGTCAACTATAGTTTAAAAATTAAACAAGTAAAAAACATATACAACTTAATGAATGCTGTACATTACACTCCGATGACTATTTTTATATAACTGCCAATTTGTAAGTTTTGATCCCCTCACCTTTCAAACCCCCTTCCATCTGGGAACCATCAATTTGTTCTCTGAATCTATGAGTTTGGAAAAAAGTATTTTTGAACCATGGATGGGAATCTGCACATGAGGTGGGTCAACTTAAGTCATAAATGAATTTTTGAGTGTGTGGAGAGTGTGTGTGTATGTGTAGGGATCCATAAATCCAACACTGTTCAAGGGTCAATAATAATCTCTTTTCTCCTAAGGGTAACAGTTATTTTTACTTTGCAGGTAGTCAGTACATTTTAACAACCTAAGTCTGCATCCCTAAATACTAAGCTTATTATGCCTATTTGTGAACACTATATAAATGGAGTCATGGAATATGTATCAGTTTTTATCTGACTTCTTTTATTTAACATTTGTTTTTCTAATTTTTAAAGATTTTATTTATTTATTTTTAGAGAGATGGGGTGAGAAGGAGAGAGAGAGAAAGATCAATGTGTGGTTGTTTCTTACGCACCCCCACTAGGGGCCTGACTGGCAACTTGTCAGGCAACTAGGCATGTGCCCTCACTGGGAATGGAACTGGTGACCCATTGGTTCACAAGTCAGTACTCAATCCACTGAGCCACACCTGCCAGGGCACTATGAACATTCTTATACATGTCTCCTGGTACACCCATCTGCAGAGGTTCTTAAAATTTTTTAGTGCTCAGGATCTGTTTACACTCTTAAGAATTACTAAGGACCCCAAATGGTTTTGTTTATGTGAGTTATATATTGATATTATCATATTAGAAATTAAAACTAATAAATATTGCCCTGGCTAGTGTAGCTCAGTGGATTGAGCGCAGGTCTGTGAACCAAAGGATCATGGTTCGATTCCCAGTCAGGGCAGATGCCTGGGTTGCAGGCCAGGTCCCAGCAGGGGATGCACGAGAGGCAACCATACATTGATATTTCTCTCCCTTTCTCCTTCCCTTCCCCTCTAAAGATAAGTAAATAAAATCTTTTTTAAAAACCTAATAAAGGTTAAAAATATTTACTAAGGCATTTAAAAATAAACTGTTTATATCATAAGATAATAAATATTTCTTTAAAAAACCTAATTTTTTTTAAAACATAAAAACTTAGTGGGAAGAAAGGTAGTGTTTTACATTTTCACAAACCTCTTTAATATATGGCTTAACAGCAAACTACAGTTTCAGATCTGCTCTGCATTCTGTTACAACATGCTGTTTTGATGAAGTATATGAAGAAAACCCAGAGTCATATATCAGTTGGGGAAAAAGTATATTTTAATAGCTTTTATAGATAAATGTGTATATTCTTTGATATGACCCCAATCCAATACTCCAATGTACACTTGTGAGAGAATGAGAATGAAAAAAACTAAGTAACATCTTCATTTTATGACAACAGTATGACCTCATGAACCTGTCCTGGAAACCCAAAGGGGTTCCTGACCTTACTTTGAGAACCACCGCTCTAGAAATAAGAACGCTGGATCATACATTACATGTATGTTTAATTTTATAGTAGATAGTACCAAACTGTTGTCCACAGTGGATGTATCTAGTAGTCTTTTACAGTTTCTTGGCTCCATGTTTTTAACAAAACTTGATAGTGTATTTTGAATTTGGTGCTTTTATTATGTATGAGTACTATTTTAAGTGGTACTACTGTATTTTGCCATGTATAATTGCACTCATATTTTTGTGTGCATTGTACATGAGAATTATTATACCCATGTATAATGCATATCCTTATTTTCCCCAAGAAATTTGGGTAAAAAAAGTGTGCACTATACATGGCAAAATGTGGTAATTTACATGTCTGTAAATATCATGGAAATGGATACCTTTTCATTTTTTATTGGCATCAAATTCCTGTTTTGTGAATTGTTTGTCCCTATTTTCAGAGAAACAACAGAACTCAGGAAAATGAAACTGGTTAAAAATCATAACATATGACAATTTCATTTTAAGGAATGAAAAGGTGTTATTTTAGAGCAAGAGGGAGGGAGAGAAAAACATCAATGACTGGTTGCCTCCTGTACACGCACCAAGAGGGGATTGAACCCACAACCTAGGTATGTGCCCTGCCCTGAGATTAAACCTGCAATCTTTTCATGTACAGGACGATGCTCCAACTGAGACCCCAACAAGGGCACTTCCCTCTCTCTTTTTAGAAAAAATTTTATTGATTGATTTTTTTAGAGAAGAGGAAATGTGGGCGGGGTGGGGGGATTGGGACACACACACACACACACACACACACACACACACACACACACAGATTTGTTGTTCTACTTATTTATGCATTGGTTGGTTGAATCTTGTATGTGCCCTGAACTGGGAACAGATCTGCAATCTTGGCATATTAGGACAATGCTCTAACCAACTGAGAAAGCTGGCCAGGGCCTCTCTGTTAGCATTTTAAATGTAATAATAATTGTTGTATTATAAAGCATAATAGAACAGACTACCCAACTTAAGAACTGGTAAGATGCCAATAACTTTGTATCTACCTCCAAGCTCTTCCCCTGGTTCCTTCGGGCTGGTAAATCATCCCATTAAATTTCATGTATATCATGCCTAGGGGCTCTTAAAAAAATAGTATGTCACATATACCCCACTTAAGTATCATTAGATGATACACTATTTGATTTGGCTAGTGTTTGAGCTTTTCAAAAATGTGTAACACTGTGTAGTCTTTTAAGAGAGCAGCTCTACTTCATCCTTGCCATGCTTCTGAACACCTTAAGACTTAAAAAATTACAAATTCTTATGATCTACCACTGAATATTAAAAGTCAGTACAAAAAACATTTAATAACAAAACAACCTGAATAGCCAAATCAATCTTGAGAATGAAGAAGAAAGAACAAAGAACATCATACTCCTTGATTCAAACTGAATTACAAAGCTGTAATAACCAAAACAAAATGGTACTGGCATAAAATCATGCACAAAGATCAATAGAATGGAAAAGAAGAGCCCAGAAATAAACTCACAAATACATGGTCAATTAGTTTACGACAAAAATATGTAAATGGACCACTATCTTACACCACACACAAAAATGAGCTCAAAACAGATTAAATTTGAATGTAAGACATAAAACCATAAACTCCTAGAAGAAAATAGAGTTGGTGAGCTCCCTGATACTGGTCTTGGCAATGATTTTTCAGATGTGACACCAAAAGCAAAGGCAAAAAAAGCAAAAATAAACAACAAAAAAAAAACCCTACATCAAACTAATAAGTTTCTGCACAGGAAAGAATATCAATAAAATAAAGTGACCAACTAAATAGGAAAAAATATTGCTAATCATATATCTGATAAGGGGTTGATATCTAAAATAGATAAAGAACTCATACAACTCAGTAAGAAAAAAACTAAACCAATTAAAAAATGGGCAGAGAATCTGAATAGACATTTTCTCAGTGAAGATATATAGCTGTCCCTTGATATCCACGGGAGACTGTTTCCATGACCCTATGTGGATACTAGAATCCAGGGAAGTTAAAGTCTCTTAACTAAAATGGCAATAGAAGGATGCATACAGTAGACCCTTTGCATCTATGGATTCCCAACTTTTGCATCTATGGATTCCCAACACCTGTGCTGTTGGCCAGGCAGCCAACAGCACAGGTGGGGCTGACTGAAGACAAAAATGAGACTCAAAGGTAACTGTGGACTACAGCGGTTGCTATGGTGGGAGAAACTTCTAGTCTCACACCATTGGAAAGTGCGCTAGAGACAGCAGGCGGGCTGCACTGTTTCCTCTCTGGCCCTTCCCGGACAGGCAGTGCCACAGCAACAACAGTTACCCTGTCTGGGTGAATACCTAATGCCCCGCACCCTTACAACTTATCAGTTGCGCCAAAATAAAGAAATAGGTCCCAAATCAAAGAAGAGAGCAAAACTTCAGAAAGAGAACTAAGCGACGAGGAGACTGCCAACCTATCTGATGGAGAATTTAAAGCTCTGGTAATCAAAATGCTCACAGAACTGATCAAGCTTGGTCAAAAAATGAAAAAACAAATGAAGAATACCCAAAGTGAAATAAAGCAAAATATTCAGGGAACCCACAGTGAGAGGAAGGAAACCAGGAGTCAGAGCAACAATTTGGAACAAAAGGAAAAAATAAACAACCATCTGGAACAAAATGAAGAACAAGAATTCAAAAAAAAACGAAGAGAATCTTACAAACCTTTGGGAAACCTGAAATGTTCCAATATCTGAATTATAGGGGTGCCAGAAGGAGAAAAACAACAGCAAGAAACTGAAAACTTATTTGAACAAATAATGAAGGAAAATTGCCCCAATCTGGCCAAGGAAATAGATTTCCACAAAGCCAGGAAGCTCAGACAGTCCCAAAGAAGATGGACCAAAAGATGAACACACCAAGGCACATCATTATTAAGTTATTCAAGATTAAAGATAAAGAGAGTATCCTACAAGAAGCAAGAGGAAAGGAGTTACCTATAATGGAGTGCCCATAAGGCTATCAGTTGATTTCTCAAAAGAAACCTTGCAGGCAAGAAGGGGCTGGAAAGAAGTACTCAAAGTCATGAAAGGCAAGGACCTACATCCAAGATTACTCTATCCAGCAAAGTTTTCACCTAGAATGAAAGGGCAGACAAAGTGCTTCCCAGATAAGGTCAAGTTAAAGGAGTTCATCATCACCAAGCCATTATTATATGAAATGTTAAAGGGACCTATCTAAGAAAAACAAGATAAAAAATATAAACAGTAAAATGACACTAAACTCACAACTATCAACAAATGAACCTAAAAGAAAAGAAAAACAATGAAAATAATAACTAAGCAAATAACCAGAACAGGAATAGAATCAGAGAAATGGACATCACATGGGGGGATTTCAGTAGGGAAGGGGAAGAGAGAATTAGGGGAGGAAAGGTACAGGGAAGAAGAAGCATAATTAGTAGGCATAAAATAGATGGGGAGAGATAAAAAACGGTATAGGAAACAAGGGACTCAAAGAACCTATATGTATGACCCATGGATATGAATTAAGTAAGGGGGGAGGAATGCTGGATGGTTGCGGGGGCAGGGTGGGGGGGGAAGAGGGGAAATTGGGAAAACTGTAATAGCATAATCAATAAAAAAAAGAATGAGCAGGCATACCTTGTTTTATTGTGCTTAACAGACATTGAGTTTTTTACAAAGGTCAGACGCTGTACAAGTAAAAATATTACAACTCATCTTATTGTGGTGGTCTGGAACCAAACTGTGAGGTATGCCTGTAAATAGGTATACCTATGGAAAACACTGTAAAGGTTCCTCCAAAAATTTTAAGAGTATAATTCAACAACTCTATTTTTGAGTATTTATCCAAAGAAAACTAAAACACTAACTCAAAACGATATGTGCATGTCCCATGTTTATTTCAGCATCATTCAGAATAACTATGATATGGAAACAACCTAAGTGTCCACTGTGAATGAATGGATAAAGAAAATGCATAATATAGAGAGAATTAATTATTATTCAGCCATTAAAAAGAAGAAAATCTTGTCTTTTGTGAAAACATGGATGGACCTTGAGAGCATTCTTCTGAGTGAAGTACGTTAGACAGAAAAAGACAAATACAGAACAATTTCATACATGGAATCTAAATAACAACAACAAAACACTAACAAACCAAGGTCATAGTTACATAAAAATTTGTGGTTGCCAGAGGTGGGAGGTAGGGGGTAGGCCAAAAGGGTAAATGGAGTCAAAAGTTACAAGCTTTCAGTTATACAATAAATAAGCCATGGAGATGTAATGTACAGAATGCTGACTATAGTTAATAATAAAATCTGTAACTATGTATGGTGAAGGACATTAACTAGACTCACTGTGGTGATCATTTCACTATACACAAATCAAATTATATTGCACACCTAAAACCAATATAATGTTGCATGTTAATTATACCTCTGTTTAAAAACAAGAAATAACTGAACAACTTTTTTAATGGTTTGTTTCAATTTAAATAATTTTTGCGATCATTATGTAACTGAGCTTTGGCAGAAAGGGCTGAAATACAAGAATAAAGAGTCTGTCAAATTTTCTAATGGTTCTTGGTTCTGAAATTTCTACCAGGTGATAAATATTTTCTTTCATTTTTATGGTTCTATTTTGGTCCAGAGCTTTCTAAACTTCAAAATGTCCATTAGGCTTTGAAATGGCCTCCTTAAGTATGAGAAATGACTACTCCTCTTACTTTTATCCTATTTCATTAAAAAAAAACAAAGGTACAATTTATATATAAAGGAAAATTAGTGTTTTTAACATACAGTTCTTTGGGTTTTGACAAATATGTAGTTATATAACTACCAAAACAATGAAGATCTAGAACGGTTCCATTATCCCTCAAATTGCACCCTCCCCCCACACCTGGAGATACATTTTCTACACCTATAGTTTTGCTTCTAAAATGTGTAATGCAAATTATATAGCATATAGATTTGTGCATCTGGCTTCTTTGACTCCATATATTGCTACTGAGATTCATGCTGTTGCATATAGTTCCTTCCACTGTACTGCTGAGAAGCATTCTTACTAGTTGATGGACATGTGAGTTGTTTGCAGTTTTGGGCAACTCATAAAGCCATTGTAAACATTCACGCATAGGTTTTTACGTGAACTTAACTATTCATTTCACTTGGATAAACACCCAGAAGATAAATTGCTGGGTCATATGATATGTGCATATTTAACTGTATCAGAAAATGCTAAATTACTATCCAAAATAGCTGTAATATTTTGCATTCCTACCAATAACTGGAGTTCCAAATGCTTTCTAAAGACTTATGGTAGTATCTAATTGTGGTTTTATTGAATAGTTTGAATTTCTCTAATGACTAATGGCTATAAGTTTCTTTTTACATATTTATTTGCCATCATCTTTGTTGGTAAAGTAGCTTTTCAATTCTTTTGTGCATTAAAAAAAAACTGAGTTGTTTTTCTTACTAATGAATTTTGAGAAATCTTCAAATTTTGGGTAAAAGTTATCAGGCATGTGATTTGCAAATATTTTCCAGTTTATTGGTGTGTCTTTTCAATTCTCTTACAAGTGTCTGATAGGAGCAGAAGTACTTAATTTTAATGAGTGTCTGTGTTTGAATTTCTCTCTTATGAATAATGCTTTTGGTGTTGTATCTCAGAAATCTTTCATTAACTAAAAATCACAAGGATTTTCTTTATTTGTTCTTTCAGATGTTTTAGAGTTGCAGGTTTTACATTTTGGTGTATGGTCCATTTTGAGTAAATTTTTTCCAATATTTTAGTAAGATTTTGTTTATTTTTAGATGGAGTGGGAGGAGAAAGAGAAGGAAGGAGAGAAACATCAATGTGTAGCTGATTTTCATGCACCCCACACCGGGGACCTGGCCTATAACCCAGGTATGTGCCCTGACTGGGAATCAAACTTGTGACCCTTTGGTTTTCAGGTTGGCGCTCAATCCAGTGAGTCACAACAGCCAGGGCTATTTTGAGTTAATGTTTATAAATGGTGTAAGGTATGGATTGAAATTCATTTTTTTTGCATATGGCTACCCAACTATTTCAGCACCAACTATTGAAAAATTGCATGACAATGGGTGAGAGGTGGAGGAGCAGTGGCTACCTGAGCTGTGCATAGAATTGAGCTCCTTCCTGATCCCACACCAGTCTTGTCCTGCTCACCGACTGACAAAATGGTTAAAGAAACCATTATATTTTGGGGGTCAAACCCAAAGCCACCAGCAGAAGTTGGAAAAGGCTTACAGGAAGCTGGCCTGAAGTACCACCCTGATAAGAATCCAAATAAAGTAATTTAGACTGATTTATCAAGCTTACTAACTGATCTCTGATGCAAAGGGAATTATGTGACAAAGGGGAAGAACAGGCCATGAAAAAAGATGCTGCAGGTGGCTCACCTATGGACATTTTAAAAACATGTGTTTTTTAATTGAGAGAGAGAGAGACAGACAGGCAGACATTGCCTTGCTGTTCTCCCCATTTTATGCATTCATTGCTTGTTTCCTGTATGTACCCTGACCAGGGATGGAACCTGCAAGCTTGGCATATCAAGACGACGCTCTAACCAATTGAGCTAGCCAGCCAGGGCACCCATGGACATCTTTTTCTTGTTTTTGTTTTTTGGAGGAGGAGGAAGGGTGCAGAGAGAAGGAGGTAAAAATGTTGTACATCTGCTTTCAGTAACCTTAGAAGATTTATAAAATGATGTAATAAGAACACTAACTCTGTAAAAAATGTGATTAGTGACCAATGTGAAGGCCAATATGGTGAGAAAGGAGCTGTAGAGTACTGTCCCAATTGCTGAGGTGCTGGGATGCAAAACAGAATTAATCAGATAAAACCTGGAATGGTTCAGCAAATTCAGTCTGTGTGCATAGACTTGCCAGCGCCATGGGGAATGGATCAGTCCAAAAGATAAGATGTAAAAGCTACAATGGAAGGAAGATAGTTTCAGAAAAGATTCTAGAAGTTCATATTGACACATGTATGAAAGAAGGCCAGAAGGTAACATTCCTTGGTGAAGGACACCAAGAACCAGGACTGGAGCCAGGAGATATTATCATTGTTTTAGATCAAAAGGACCATACTGTTTCAATACATGAGAAAAAGGCCTTTTCATGTGTAGGCACGTACAGCTGGTTGAAGCATTCTGTGGATTTCAAAAGCTGACAGCTACTCTTGACATACAAACCATAGTCATCACCTCTCATCCAGGTCAGACAGTCAAAACATAGAGTTATCAAGTGTGTGATAAATGAAGGCATGCCACAGTTTATTCTCTAACAACAGATCTCTAGTTTTCACCTTAGCCACTGATAACAGTTTCTTAGGTATCATCCCAGAAATAATATGCAAACTAAAAGAACATGTACACAGATCTTATCACCTTTTTATGTTCATGTACCATTCTGCTCCTTACCTTTTCCATTACATTTCTTCTCACATAGAATATTATAGCATAAATAATATAAAGCTCATTATTTTTATAGCTACACAGCACTGCATAGAATTGAAACTATATTACTATATCTAACCAGTCCTCTATGAATGAACATTTAAGTTATTTCATGTCTTAAATCTTTATAAAAAATGGTAACAAGAACATCTTCATACCTACATCTTTGTACACATGTCCAAGTATATATCTGCAGTCTAAATTCCTAGAGCTACCAACACTTAAATGAAGGGTATGTCCATTTTAGATTTTGACAGAGTGACAAACTTTTAAATGGATTATACCAATTTAGTCTCACAGTGGTACTTTAGAATATGTCAGCATTAAAAAAACAACGAAATTCATAAGGTGATCTGATGTATGCACAGTTACCAATTACTGTAACAGAGCCTAGATTGGACAGAGTGAAACTGAGGTTACTTAGATAAAATAGGCAACTACTGCTATAATTCACAAGAGAAACTATGAGGAATTCAACTAAATAAATGGTACAAGGGCTTGAAAAATAATGACAAGAAGAGATTCAGGAGGTAAGATTTATAAAAATTAAAAGTCTTCTGATTTTAAGAACTACTTCTAATAAACCCTTATATCTTCAGGACCTGACACTGAAATACATTTTTTGTCAATTATGACTGGAAAGGTCATAAATTGGAAGTGTGTGTGTGTATGTGTAAGGGATGGGGAGCAAATGCAAAGGGTTTTGAATTTGCATGTCCAAAGAATAGTCAGAAATAGGTACTTGAAATAATTTCTAGGCACAATCAAGGAACTATGTGTGTAGTCTTCTAAGAAAGCATGAATCCATTATTTATACAATAAGTGATAACCTGACTACTGTTAAACTCAACCTCTACATAATGTTCTAGCTAAAGAAGTGTATTGCTTTCCAGTTCATGATGACAGATTACATATTAGCATCTAATCTCTCCCCACTATTTCCACTGAAACAATACAAAAGATATTTGGAAAATATAAAATTACAGAAATTAAGAGTTTGACACAGGGAAGAAACCAAAAGAGATGGGATATATTATAAACAATAGTTGTAAATTAGGAGATGTGAAGAGACACTAAAAAAAATTTAAGTGCTTGGTTTGAGTGAGTATAAAGAGGCTATATTACCTTAGACAAGTTATTTAATATCTCTATTATTTTCACCGTCAATAAATTTTGGTCTTACATATTCTAAAGCTATAACAGCTAAAACAGTACTGGCATGAGAAAAGATAGATCACTAGAAGAAGAAAAAAAATTCAGTTAACTTCAAAGAATGAGGCTTGAAAATTTCTACTTGAACTGGTTATTATGAAAACCAAATAGTCAAGTATATGGAAAATATAGCAATATAGTTCCCCCAAATAGCTATACAGTAACTTTTAAGGTATCCTAAAGATGTTAAGCACGACTAAGGGTTCACAATAGCACACATTTTGGTAGTTCCTTGATATCCTTGCTCTATTTTCTGGATTTTAATCGAAAGTACAGAGCTAGCATGTAAAAATGTGAGTGTGCATGGTCCTTATGAAGAACTAGTTGAATATGGTTTTTGAATTTTCTCTAATTTTTTAAAAATGTATTGATTTCAGAGAGTGAAACATCAATACTGTTCCACTCATTCACACATTCACTGGTTATCTCCTGTATGTGCTTCCCAAAACTGCGGGTCAAACTTGTAACCCTGACACATCAGACGATGCTCCAACCAACTGATCAACCTGGCTAGGGCAGTTTTTGGATTTTCAATATTAGATTTCTAAAGAGATGTTTCTAAGAGCTACTAAATGCAAAATAATTTCTAATTGCTAAAAGGAATAAAAGTACAATCAAGTAGTGATGAACTCAAATGTCGTATACATGATTAAAGTTTAACAATATGTAGAATCTAGAAGGTATGAATGTTTAGAAACTTTAAACCTTCCAAGACTAAACCAGGAAGAAACAACAAATCTGAATAGATTAACTACTAGCAAAGAATTAAAGCAGTAATAAAAAAACTACAAACATACAAAAGCCGAGGACCAGATAGCGTCACAGGTAAATTTTACCAAATATTTAAAGAAGAATTAGTACCCACCCATCTTTCTCAAACTATTCCAAAACACTGAAGAAAAAATAATACTTCTAAACTCCTTCTGTGAGGCCAGCATTATTGATACCAAAACCAGACAGAGACACTACAAAGAAAGAGAATTATAGGCCAATATCCTAGATGAACACTGATGCCAAAATTCTCAACAAATACTAGCAAACCAATACAATGGTACATTAAAAAGATTTTTTAATACATCATGATCAAGTGGGATTTATACCAGGGATACAAGGGTGGAGAAACATCTGCAAAACAATTAATATGATTCATCACATCACTATCTCAATACATGGAGAAAAAAAGCATTTGACAACATCTAATATATGTTTATGAAAAATACTCTCAACAAAGTGGGCATAGAAGGATCTTTCCTCAACTTGATAAAGGATATATGTATATGACAAGCCAACAGGTAACATCATCCTCAACAGTGAAAAGATGAAAGCTTTTCCTCTAAGATCAAGAACAAGACAAGGATGCCCACTTTCTCTACTATTAATCAACAAAGTCCTGGAAGTACTAGCAACAGCAATCAGGCAAGAAAAAGATATGACAGGCATCCAAATAGGAAAGGAAGAAGTAGAACTGTCATTATTTGCAGATGACATGATATTATACATAGAAAACCCTAAAGAATCCACAAAGAGTTACAAGAGTTAGTGAAATTCAGTAAAAGACCAGAATACAAAATTAATACAGAGAAATCTGTCATGTTCCTATACACTAATAATCAACAAAAGAGGTAATAATACACACTGAAGTAATGACACTCTCTTCAACAAATGGTGTTGGGAAAACTGGACATATACATGCCAAAAAAAGAAAAAGAAAAAGAAAAGAAAAGAAACTGGATCACTCTCTTACACCATATATAAAAAACTCAAAATGGGTTAAAGACTTAAATGTAAGGCCTGAAACCATAAAACTCCTAGAAGAAAACATAGGAAGTAAACTGACATCAGCCTGAGTAGTATCTTTGTGGACATGTCCCCTAAGAACAAGAGAAACAAAAGAAAAAAATAAACAAATGGGACTATATCAAACTAAAAAGCTTCTGCACAGCTAAGGAAACCTTCAACAAAACAAAAAGGCAATCCACTGACTGGGAGAATATATTCACAAATGATATACTGGTTGATATTCAAAATACACAAGAAACTCAAAGACCTCAATAACAGCAATGAAAATAATTTGAATGAAAAAATGGGAAGAGGACATGAAGATATTTCTCCAAAGAAGAAATATAGATGGCCAACAGACATATTGAAAGATGTTCAATGTAATTAATCATCAGAAGGATTTAAATCACAACCACAATGAGATACCACCTCACACAACTTAGAACAGCTATTATCAAAAAGTCAACAAATAACATGTGCTGGTGAGGATGTTGAGAAAAGGGAACAATGGTGCACTGTTGGTAGGACTGCAAACTGGTGCAGCACCTACGGAAAAGAGTACAGAGATTTCTCAAAAACCTAAAAAACAGATATACCATAAGACCCAGCAATTCTATTTCTGGGCATTTATGCAAAGAAAATGATAACACTAATTTGAAAAGACATATGTACCTGTATGTTCACTGCAGCATTATTTACAATAATGAACACATAGAAGTAATCCAGATATCCACTGATGGATGAACGGATAAAGAAGATATGGTATATGTGTGTTTTGGGCAATTATGCAGTAATAAAAATGAATGATATCTTGCTATTTGTGACAACATGAATGAATCTAAAGGGTACTATGCAAAGGGAAGTCAGGCAAAGAAAGACAAATACCACATGGTTTAACTTATATGTGGAATCAAAAAACAAAACAAACAGAAACAGACTTACAGAAATGACCAAAGGGATGGTTACCAGAAGGGAAATTGGTGCGAGGAAATGGGTGAAAAGGGGAGGAGGGATATAGTCAATAATTTTGTGATAAATTTATATGGTGACAGATGATTTCTAGAATTAGGGGGTGATGACATAACAAGGCTTAAAAATATCAAATCACTATATTGTACACCTAAAATAAATATAACCAATGAGAGACAGGAGGAAGATGGTGACGGAGTAGGAGGGAGCAGATTTCACTTCCCCCTACACACAGGAGGAAAGACTGGCTAATCCATGGAGGTACAGAGCAGACAGACTACAGTAAGGCAGTGTATTTGAAAATAAGAGTCCACAAAGCTGTAGCAGACACTGAAAAGCCAGAAACCAGATGGTAAGAAGGATTATTTCAGGACAGTAAGGGACCTGCATGGGAACTGGGAGAGTTTGTAGCACCGGGCTGGCGCCCTGCACCCAGAGCAGGCAATGGGTCTACCGCACACTACTTGAAAGCAGAGGCGAAATCCTTGGGAGAGAGCTGGGTCACCTGCTCCCTCCCTCCGAGACAGACCAGGGTTGGACCAACACCAGCAGAGTTCTGCTCGTGGAGAGGGGAATAGGAGGAAGAGGCAAAACTCACGGGGCTGTGATTACTCCCTCAGTCTGTGGGCGCCAGCTCCGGAGAGCTGAGAGCCAGGCTGTGACGCACACTGACCCCAACAGTCACTGGGCTTCCTGGTGAATCGGGCTACACGGGGCACCAGGCTTTACTAGGAGGAATTTATCAAACAGAGGGATTGGGAAATCTGCTGGACAGCCCCAAAGCTGACTCCCAGCCCAGCCGGGCAGAGACCCCAAGCTTAAAAGGGAAAGCACAGTTACTCCATTCCCGTAGCATTGGGAAGGGAAGCGTTTGGGTCCAAATTCACTGGGAAGTGAAGCGTTTGGACCCAAATTCGCTTGACTAGGCAGCCTAGCCGAGTGGGGGCCACTTCACCCCAGCATCCAGTGATAACCACTGGGGAAAAGCGCTCTGAAGAAAACCAGGACTCCCACATCTAAGACACAGGGGAAAGGAGTCAGACTAGCTGCTGGGACAGTGCTTGTGAGAAAGGCTTAGTAAACATCACGTAGGGAGAAATACCACAACAATCACTCCTTAGCCTTCTGCAGCCAGCAAGACCAGAAAAACCGGTTTGCCCAATTTGAAACCAGCAAGACATGTGGATTATTTTTGTGTGTTTTTTTAAATGCTGTTTTTTTGGAATCTTTTTGTTATTATTATTTTTAAAATTTTCACTACTGTTTTACTCTCCAATTGTTTTCCCTCTCTTCCCTTCTTTCTTGATTTAGTACTGCACACTTTATTTCGAATTTTATCTCTCCTTTCTTACTTCTACTGCCATTTTTTCTAATACCCACAAGTGAGAGAAAAACTTGGAACTGTGAAAGGACCTGAAGTGCACTCAAACAGGGGGCAACCCAACAGCTGACACAGTGAGACAAATTTCACTCGACTATTGCAGGGAAACTGCAAGTTGCTGCATATTTGGATTATTATTATTTTCTCCTTTTTTCATTATTCCTACATCTTTTATCTCAATAGTATTTTTGTATTCCCCTTCTTTCTCTATAGTCTTCTTTGCTTGGCAGGGTATACTGTACCATTTGACAGGTTTCCCCTGCTCTCACTTCTATATTGCATTGCTAATTTACTGTCCTTCACGTAAATTGTGTTCCATCAACACGCTACTCAAAATCCTATACCCCCTGTTCAGGTTCTTCAGATCACATACATTCTGGCATATGAGTGTTGCTCTAATATTATTGTAAATAACTGCTGTTCCACACAATAGTAAATACTTCACAGCACCCTTGCAGGATACTAGCCCACATCACAGTCTCCTGAACTCTATTACTGGGGAGGTTAACACTATTCTCTCACATGCTACACCTATGTACTACCCTTTACTCTCCCTTACCCCAGAATCTGACCTCCCACAA